>JXCR01143744.1:232681-312650 GCA_002079205.1 Phalaenopsis hybrid cultivar | reverse complement strand
ATATATATATATATATATATATATATATATATATATATATATATATATATATACCTATGTATTTTAGTATTTTGTTTAATAATTGTTCATTATATTAGAAAAATAATAGAACCTTAGAATCCTACATAATCTTCTATATCATAAATCAAGATAAAATTTAGTATTTCATGAAAACATGAATTGAACAAAAATTGAAATAGACACAACTTTGGCTTTGGCACCGACGACACCCTTTTACAGAAGTCAGGGTGGCCGACAGCGCCATCGGGGGCGCAGACATCACCTAGAGCTGTTTCACACGTTCAGGAATGAATTAGCGGACTTTGGTGGGATTTCAATTCAAAATAACTACTTAGAGGCATTTTTAAAGTCATGAAAACTGCCTTGGATGACCAACAACTTCCAAATTTTGAAATTCATGGCTTCCAATTCCAGAAACACTTCAAGGTATGGAGTTTTCAATAGAAGGAAGTTCATTAGTTTTGATGCATAGAGAATATAAGACAAAATCATCACTAAGAAGAGACTTATCAAGGAGAGAGGCTTTATCAATCATGGATTGAGTAATCCAAGTTCTCAGATAAAGAAAATCATAGTACATAGATGTTAGGAAGTTCTATGCTACACTACCACTGCAGTAGTTGTTCCAGTGGTAAATGAATTTTATGCTAACCTACATGGAATTAACCAAGGAGTTGCCTTCGTTTGAGGTAAGGGTGTACCATTTACTCCGCCTTGAATTAATGATATGTTTATGATAGAAAGTGTGCTGATCTATCATTATATGAATTTTATCCCAATGAAGGATATGGTGCATGATGTATACCAATTTCTAACAGATGAAAATGATAATTGAGAAATCAAAGACAAAGGGTACGTTAGTTTCTCTGCCTCACTACTTAACCTGATATCTAAACAATGAAATTCCTTCATCTCTGTAAAACTACTCCCTACAATGAAAATTAGTAGAGTTACAAAAGAAAGTGAAATTTTAAACTATTGCATTCAGATGGAAAAACCCATTGATGTGGGATCAATTATTTTCAAATCTATTATGGGTAATATTATGAATGGTCCTATATATGGACTGGGGCATCCTTCTGCAATCTTCTTACTCTGTAGTCAATCTCAAGTGCCATATGAAAGTTGGAAAAAAGTGTTATTACCCTGGGAGCCCATGGTTCCTATTGATGAAAATTATATTGGGAATGGAAATGAAGCATTGGAAATTTTCTTGGAACATTCATCGCATGCTTCATCACTCTTAATGCCCTATACAGTTGGAAGTTCAATAGTTTTGGAGAAGAAAATGAAGAAAATTGAAAGAGAACTTCAGAGTATCATGAAGGCAATAGAAAATCTTAATTATATTATTGATAAATTAGATTGGAGGATGTAGCAAAACTTTGATTATACTGAAACAATTGAAGCAGGTTTGGTGCAGATGTTCAAGAAAAATGGATGGATTGATGAAAATTCGACTGATCAATTTTTGTACTGACCCTTCTACAACTTATATGTCCATTACCAATCTATGTGAGATACTAGAGGAGGAGAAAGTACTTAAGATGAAGAGGATTAATTGAAGAAGTTGGACTCTCTACTGTTTAAAATTAATTATATTTTTAATGTGATTGTGTTGGATTTGTTTAAAAACGTTGTGTGACTGTGTTAAATTTGCTTTGCTTTAAATTCATAAAACTTTAATTGTATGTTTAGTTTATTTTTTAGCATTCTAGTGTTGTAGCTTAATTTTGATGCTAAATTAGAGGGTGATTTGCTTTATGTTTGTATGAGTGTGATAAAAAATCTATGTTTGTAAAAGTTTGGAATTTCATATATATAAAAGTTAGTTTTTGTGTTGTTTGTAAAACAATTGTTTGTGGACTTATTAAGGATGAATATTATTATTTTAAGAGACTAAATTGACTTGGATTGAATTGGAAACAACTAAAATTGCAAAAAGGTAAAAAATTAAAATTTTTGGCTCTGGAGCCGACGGCACCAGAGACCTGAAAGTCCCCAATCCTTTTAAATTCTGTAATTTATATAGTACAAACACCATTTTTACCCCTTCAGTCACCTTCAAGCTTCAATTTAAACCCTTTAGGGCTTATTAGTGCTTGGATTTGAAGCGATTAGAACACAAAAGAAGTTCGGATTTCATCTTCCCTTAGTAAGAGCTACACTTTGAACTCAAAATTTTTAATTTTCACCAAGGATTTCTTTCATATTGCCTACATCCAAAATTTTGAAATTTTTGGGAAGATTTTGAAAAAAATCTTTGGTGAAGAACACTTACTTAGTGGATTAAGTTTAAAACATTCCACTTTGTTTTTTTTAGAATTTTTGGAAATGATTTAGTTTTTATCATTTTTTAAGAAAAATTGCTATGACACCAAGGATGAGTAAAGGAAAGAGGTAAGTGGACTTTGATGATAAAAAATTTTTCAATTACAAAGCTAGAAATTGTTTCAATAGTCTATTTACAGCAAAGAAAGTAATTCGAGATCGAGCCTTCAAAAATCTAGGTGATGAAGTTGAGAGATTGCTTGTAGCTCGACAGTTGGAGAATTTCTGTTATTTTACTGTCGAGGCTATTATTGGTGTAGTCATGGAGTGTTATGAAAACTTTAGAGAAACTTTTGATGACCACGTCTATGTTCATGGAAATATGGTTGAACTCATCCCAAGGAGAATTAATGAATTTTATCAGTTGAAGGACGTATATAGCTGTCAGTACAAAGCATTCTCTGCTATAAATGAGGCCCTAGAGGAAGTTTTTTCATTTCTTACTGATGGGAAAGGAGCTTGGAAGGTGAAGGATAATTATAAGGTAAACTTCCCTGCTTTTATATTAAATGTAGTCTTCAGGACCTGACATTACTTTATATCGGCCAAAATGATACATATGTACCACCATAGCGAAGTTACTAGGGATAGAGCCATCCTGAACTTCTGTATTCAAGAGATGAGCAAGATAGAGTTAGGCTCTATTATCTATAAAACAATCATTTTATTGCTTTGGGTGAGATGACTGGTGGATTAGCACACCCTGCCCAGATCTTCACACTTTGTGAGCAGACAAGAGTTGATTTTAAAAGTGATGAGGAAAGTATTGAGCCTCTTAAACCGATTAGGCCTGCAAATGTTAAAACCTATGAATCTCATGTTAGATGGAGATCAGGAATTAGGAGTAGGGATATTCCTTCTACTTCTAGAACTCCTACTCTCCAAGGACTTATGGAACAAATGATGATCCAACAAGGAGATATTTTAAGAATGGAGAGCACAATTGAAATTTTGGAGGCCAGAAATGCACGTAATGATGATTTAATAAGACAAAAGTTTGAGTATGATGTTGCATATGATGATGCTATGGCTAAATACATGAGGTTTGACCATTCAGTACAGTTTCCTAGTCACCCTATCTTTACCCCTTATCAACAGCAAAACTTTGATGTACAAGAAGAAGATGATGATGATGATGAGTGGTGATGTCTTTTTTTTCATACTTTTGGTCATTTAATTAGTTTATTTTTTGTTGCATTTAGTTATTGTTATTGTTTAATTGTAAGTGTGAAACTTTGATTTGTATTTAACTGTGGTGATGGGAACTATAAACCATAGAAATGTTGTAAAGTTTAAAATTTATTTTAATACTTTTATTTGTTCTTAGTACTTTGTTGTATTTTAATTTTTAGTTAAACTCTTTCTCAGAAAAAATTTTATATATATATTATACGTTATTTAATTTTTCAAGTTTTGTAGTATTTCATATTAGCACCTGCAATATTTTAAAATTAAGTTTTAAAATCAGAATCTTCAACAGGTAAGTCTTTTCTTTAGATATTAACTATTTTCTTTCACCCTGAAATTTCAGTTTTCATGCTTAATCTGTTAAAAATTTAAGTTTTGGGGGGAAGAAACAATCATTTTTAAGGAAATAAACTTAATTTTATTTGTCCTCAATGAACTATATTTTAAAATCTTTAAATTTAACATGACCTGTGGTGGTAGATCCTAACTTTCGATAACTATATTTATGTTTCTAAATATGCAGTAAACTTAAGTTATGCTATTATATTTAGTAGACCAAAATATGGAAATCTGGAGGTTAAAACTCTTTGCCATAAGTCATATTTTTATGTAGTAAAGGAGTTACTTAAGGACAAGTAACATTTAAATTTGGGGGATCTTGACGCACAAAAAATATATGCATTTTTTGACCTCCATTTTATACTCATTTTTGGTGATATTGCACTTTAAAGGAAGTTATTTTTTAAGTTTTATTGAAGGTTGACAATTTTTCATGACTTGAAGCAAAAATGATGGAATTTAGGGTCAAAATGGCATTTTGAGAAAATACTCAGTGCTAACGATGTCAGAAAGGACGCCGACAGTGCAAGCATGAACCAAGAAGTCCATAATACCACGGCTGCCAATGACACCATCGTAGGCGCCGACGACGCCATTTGATAGAGAGCATGAAATTTAATTACGGACCACGGGCGCTGACGGTACCAAGGTCGGTGCTGGGCAAAGTTCTAAAAGATTCAATAATTTGGATGCTTTTTGAAGAGTTATTGGAGCACCTCTTAAAAAACCAACATTGTGCCTTAATCAGAGTGAAAAGTGCTCAGAAAAAGAGTAGTTAGAGGGGGCTAGAGTGTAATTTATTTTAATAGAGTGCTCTATTGTTTAGTGTAGTGAGTCTAAGTGTAATTTTTTCCATAAGAGTTGCTAAGAGAAGGAGAGAAGTGAGAGATTTCTTCTTCCATACATCTTTAAAGAGAAAATCAAGAGTATTGTAAAGAGAGAAAGAGTTCAAGAGAGGCTACATGGGATTTACTTTAAGAATTAGTTGCAGATAAGCAGTGTTTGTTTACTATTGTTGTATAAACTTTCTTTTATGTATGGAATTCATATTTAGTTGTATCTTTCTCATGAGGTTTAATTAATTTTCTAAGTCTTTCTCTCTACTTTGAGATAAGGTGAATTGAAGAGATAATTTGGATGTGCCAATTCTAAAATATAAAATAAATTATGATGATTTTTCCACTCTGTTCTTTATTAGCTTTTCGATATGGCCAATTTAAATGTTAAAATTTATTGTGAAACATATGATTCGAGAAATGGAGTATGAACTCTATAAGAAAGCGAGAATCACATTCAATTCTATGAAGGAGTGTTTCGTTCATAGAATTGGTGCAAATAAATAGGGAAACATATATTATTGTAAGAAGAATTGGAGACTTTATGGTGACAGACTAAAGTCCCCAAGTTAGTCTTAGTGTTTAAGAACTAAAGCGGGAGTTAGCCTTCAGGGGAAGGGAAGTAGGAGCCCTTGAGTGAGAGCCAGCATCCTCCCAACCTAACCATAGATTTAGAGACTAAACCTAAGATTAGCCAGTGATTCTCTATAACACTTCACTTAGATAAATAAAATTGCTCATATTTGGCACAATACAAATTCAAACCATTTATCTCTCTCATTTAACAAAAAATTCATTGTTGTGGGAAAGATGTTTTCTCGTATTTGATAACATAATCACACAAATATAGATTGGTAATTATTGTTTAACTTTACTTTACAGTGTTGCTAGTAGTTGATAATTTAGTTTTGATAGCACCTTAAACATTTGCAATTATCATTGTAGATTTTCTTTATTATCAAGAAATTTATAATTTAAATTACCATTTCAAATTTAAACCTTCTTCATGGGATTGATATTTGGGGCTTAAACAGAAAGTCTTGTATTACTTAATAACGATACGTATACTTGCATAGAATCCCAATATTAATTGCTTAATTTCTTATTCATAAATAATGAACTAAGTTTTTGGCATCGTTGTAAAGCGGAGTCATCTTCATTAAGTCAACCCTTTGGTGGTGTGGCCTTGGTCACTCTCACTCACACACTTGCACATTATATTTCCACTCACTACCTTATGCCCAAGCCTAACTAACTTTGACTCCTTAACCCTTTGGGAGACTCATGTAGATGGTCCCCTAGACTCCTTAGCCCTAGGCTTGGGTTTAAGAGCAGTGCATGGAGGAACCAAAGTAGAAGATTCTATTGTTCCATGGCTTTAGTAGGGTGATTGACACCCCAATTTTATCAAAATACCAAATTTAGTCTTTTGCCCCAAATCCACCCAATTTACCAAAATGCCCTTGAAACTTCAAAATTGGCCAAAACTGCCCAAAATATTCAAATTTGTCCAAAAATCATGTCAAAACGTTTCAAATTACCCAAATTGCCCAAAACATCCCAAAATTTCCAAAGTTACCAAAATACCCTTGGTGATCCCAAATTGTCCCAAAACCTCCAAAATCACTTCAAATGTCCCCAAAATTAGTTTGAAACACCCAATTGAGCTTAATTTGATCAATTTGACCGATTTTGACCAAAAGCCTTAAATTGACTTTGAAGGCCCAATTACCCCAATCCGCCCTTAATGCCCACTAATTTGATCCCAATTTTCCCCAATTTCAATTCTAAAGTTAAATTAATCATGCTCAAGCTTGATTTAAACTAAATCCAAGTCCAATTAACCCACATGGGAATCTAATTTCAACACAAATAAAAAAAGCCCCAACTTGACCCAAAACCAAAATGTCACCCAATCGAACCCCCAAAACTATCTAATTGCCCCAATTTTGTATCATACACTCTCTAAAACATTTGCACACATCAAAGTGAACCTTCAATTGGCCTTGTTCAAGTCTCAATTTTACTCAAATCCAACTTGAACCAAAACCCCCAATTTTACCCCAAATTGACCATGTTTCCAAATTCAACTCAATTAAACCCCATAACCTCAAAATATACATTCAATTGAAATTTAAAACTCTTCATGAAAATCTTGAGGACCAATTTGAACCATCAATTGGGCCTTGGCCAAACTCTAGCCCAATTTAAAGCCAAGTCTAACCCAAAATGCCTAAAATTGACCAAATATCAAAATTTCTTCAAATTGACCCTTCAAATCAATTCAAAATCACTCCAAATCTTTTCTAAACTCTTTATGATAATAATTTAAACCAAGTTGCTTAGTCAATTTAGTCCAATGTCATGGCTAGCAAAACTCAACTTCAAGCCAATTTGAACCAAATTGAACCCATGCACCAAAATTGATCAAACCATGCCAAATTGATCAAGCCAAAGCTTCTACAGCCAACTTTTGGACCCTAGTGACCAGACTAGACCCACATAGTCCACCCTATGGGAGCCATGGACTAATGGTCCTTTCATTTAAAGGATTTCACCTCTTTTTGGACCTAAACCAAAATATCCTTTCCATTATCACTAACCATGAGTGGTTAACCATCATAAACCCTCTTCTGGCTCCCCTAACTTCTCTGGCCACCACTATGGCCCTGTTGGCCAGCCTACTGGCCAGAAAATACTAAAACTAAGAGCCACCCCAATCCTATACTCCAAATTTGAACTCCCTGACTTGGATCACTCCAATTGGATACTTGTGCCACACAAGCCTCCACATAAGCAACTCTTTGCACCCAATGGCCAACCATGGAGGCCTGTCCTTCCCCCTCTATTTAAACCTCCTTCCATGGTCAAAAAAGAAGAGAACTAAATTTCTATGGGAAACTCTACCGAATTGCTTTCAGAGCTCCTCCAACACTCAATAAGTTCAGTGCAACCATCTCTTGGCCATTTCCTCCACCACCTGAGGCCAATTTTTGAGCTCAAAATCATTAAAAATTTTGACCATCCTTAAAACTCCCCCAAAATCCAAATTGGACTATTCTTGAACTTCTCCAGAGCAAGAGAGGAAGATTCTCACTAAAATCCCCCTCGGTTGAGCTCTCCAAACCCCTTCTAGATGAAGGCCGCACCCAATTTCATTTAAATTTTACTTGGAGCTTACATCAAAGGAAGCCAATACATTCAGAAGGTTCATTGGACTCCACTAAAGCTTCCACAAGCATCTGATCGAGGCTTCCCCTTTCAGATAAAGGTATAGGCCATTAACCCTAATTTTGAGCTAAATTTTCACCAAATGTAAAGTGAAGTTTAATTTCATACCATTGTAACCATATGAATGTGTTCATCTTGAGTAGATGAAGGTGTAGGAACAAACCCGATGTGATTTTGTTGAGTCTAGCTTGAGATCTTTGGTCTAGAAGTTTAACACCTCATGGGTTTGGTTCATCAGGGATGATGAAGGAGGACCATCCGATCACACGTGTATCAGAAGAAGCAACGAGATCAAGACAGACAACGAGATGAATCGTGAACAGCGGGACGTGTGGTTGCAGAGTCAGATGGCAGCACCAAACCATAGTGCAATGCGTGGTGCTTCAGTAAAGACGGGGATGACGCGGCGGGTGACTGGGATAAATAAAAAATAGCCTTTTTGTGAATTAAATAAATATCATAACAATATAAGTCCCAACTCTCTTTAAATAAAAAAGCCCATGTAAGTCAATTGGTGTTGCTATATAATATAAGTCCTAACTTTCTTTAGGATTCCAAGGTTGTAGTCTTCACGACTTAAATCCTCACATCTTCCATGCTTTTCGTGTGATTGTTTCAAACGAATGTAAGCCCTAATTGATAAAATTGACAAGATGAAACATTTAAATGATTCTTCTCAAAATTGAAGCTGAACCATTGGATAGCTTGGGAAGTCACCAAGATTCTCCTCAGGATTCGTAACATCCCCTTGTTCTTCTTCATTTCGATTCCAAAATAAATGTTCCAAATTTGAGTCGTTTCCCTTTCACACCTCTTTGTCTGATCTCTTTGAAAAGTCCTATCCTTTGAAATTCTTGAAGACAACATCTTTGATTTTTATTGAGAGTTTTCTTAGGTGACTTCGATTATATAAGATGTAATTAACTACAAGGACTTGTCCTTATAGGAAACTTTAACGAACCTAGCTTAACATAAGCCCTATTTAATTTTTTGTATTAGATAGAGGAACTTATCGACATATAATAAAATTATTTCGCAGACCAAATATATGTCATACATTTCTTAGTTTATTTGATTGAGCTTCACTTCCAAGTCATGTGTTTATCTCTCGAGATAGATACATAACTTAAGGTGTTGTGCTCTTTCATTTAAACTATGAAAGATATGAGATCAGTTTAATTTCATATTTTTCTAAACTAAATATATATATACATATAAATTCAATGTCCCTGTGAAGTGGACGACGAAATTCTAATTCCAGTGACCGACAGCTTCCATAGGACCCCTAAATTTTTGTCGACAAATAGTAGCTTTTACCTTAAGGATTTTTAATAAAAGTAAAGGTTAAGGACCGATTATATTATTCGATGATTCTTGAGAAGATGATTGCCTCCGATAATCTTAGGTTACTTGTAGTCCTAGCTTTATTAAATTTATTTACCTATGGACTACATCACTCGATGGTTAATTACTTGGATGATAAGGTAAATTTTATATGCAAGAAAACTAAATTTAAAGATGAAAACTTCTAAAGTTCCATGGTTAATCACTTGGATAGAGGTTAGGACTGCCCTCTGTAGTTGATTTGGTTGGTAGCTCTCACTTAAGGTCAGGAAGCACACAGTCCATTTCTTAGCCCCCACCTTTACCAATGTCTTACACTTAGTCCTGATCTTCGATATGTGACTAAAAGTTTTTTTGTCTTTCTCGTGATCTACTACTCCTTGTTTTTCTTACTTTTTCAATAATGGATGCTCCTGCCTACTTTTTTGTAATTTATTTAATTTTTTTGCAAACTAATTATGGATTATGATGTTAACCATGCAGCAGTAGCAAAGGCCTTGTTACACATTTATATTTTACGCAATGCATTTTTATTCATTTGCTTTATACTACATTCTTTATCTTTATTTATTTACTTTACCTAAAAAATCGTACCAAAATTGAGAAATTACGAAACTTATTTTATTTTTCAAAATTAAAGACAATTCCTTTTTCAAAATAAAATAATAAGCATAACACGTCCTTTTGAAGTTACGGGAGTCCCTCAGATGAGGTTTTCCATGGTTGCTAACGTGACCTCCCTAGTTAGATTCCAACCTGTGTCACTATAATCATCTTTAACCCCATATAATGCTTGAATAATAAGAAAAACAAAACATTGAAACATGCATGGTATCACTTTTTAAACCTTTTAGACCTTAGGAATTCTACTTTGACGAGGAGCTTAGAGCCAACTCTATGAACAACATGACAAGGATGTATAGATAAAACAACTTTGAGAGAGCTAGTGGATCTACTACAGTAATTTGAAATAAATAACAAGCTATAGAACTTTGAGGTAGCCTGTCTAGTACGACTTAAATCCTCTCCTTATCTTTAGTCCTTTGCATAATCATGCTATGCAATTTAAACTCTAACTTGCCTTAAGCTCCGAGGTTGTCATTTATGACGACATGAATCCTTCTATCTTTTAGGCTATTTGTATGATTGTTTCATACAAATGTAAGCCCTAGCTAATAAAATTTGAAGAATGAAATATTTAATAATATTTCGTCAAAATTGAAGCCAAACCATAGAATATCTTGGGAAGTCATCAGGGTTCTCTTCAAGATTTGTGACATCCCCTAGTCCTCTTCATTTGGATTCCATAAAAAATGTTCCAAACTTGAAACTTTCCCAATTGATACACATTTGCCTAACCTTGAAATTACTAAGCTTTAAAATTCTTGAAGATAATATTTTCTTATCTAAATCGATAGCTTTCTTATGTGGCTTCAGTCATTTAAAATGTAATTAACTATACAAACTTGCCATTATAGAAAACTTTAGGAACCAGCTTAACATAAACCCAATCTAACCTTTCATATTAGATAGGGGACACTTTTCAATCAACCTAAATGGTTTCATAGACTAAAATGTATGTCATAAATTCTTTTGTTTATTTAATCGAGCCTCACTAGTAAGTGATGTGTCTACTCCTCGGTATGGATGCATTGCTTGCGATGTTGTGCTTGATAATTTAAAATATTATATATATTGGATCGATTTGGTTTCATATTTTCAAAATTAAACTATTATTTTCTAAAATTATAATATATATATATATATATATATTAAATAAAAAATATACCTTCCCAATTTGGCGACCGACATATTTTATAAGGACTCCACAAGGGACTAGTTTCTCTCTCCATTGTGATAAAAAAAAGTTTTGTCTTCAAACATCGGTATTTTTTCCATGTCCATCGTAGACAAAATTACCCTTTTTTTGTTGGTATGCTTCACCCATTTCATTATTGGGTAAGTATGCTCAACTCTCCCAAAATTCGGGACAGTCTGTTTAACCATCCTTACACAAAGAGGTTTAGGAGTCCTTTAGGATATTTCTTATTGTGTGAGGTTGAACCCTCAATAGGTTTGTTAGTGAACTAGTTTCACCAAGGTGAGGTGCGTTGTGAAGTTGGTCCCGCACTGGGTCTTGAACTTCTCCTTTTTCCTCATAACTTTCGGGTTTGGTTTGCTAGCTTGCAAATTAAGTGAGTCTTTACGTCTCTTAATCCTCGTTTGATGTAATTGAACCATTTTTACGTTATAATCACAAACAAGAAATAAACTTGAAAAATGCATTTAAAGTTCAAAAAATGTCAATACTAAAAAATTAAACCAATTAAAATGAAAATAAAAGGATATTCCTAGTTCATAGAGTGTTCGTTGTTGATTCTTAGTGCTTACACTAAATTATGAGATATTGGCCGATATCAATGTTGACCTCATTTTTGGTTAAGGTCTAGTTTCTTTCTTAGAAGCCTATGATCTAGACATAGGACTTTCCTATTGATTATTCCTAGAAGACTAGGAAAGGAACCCTCACAATTAGAAATTCTTAAACTCTTTTTTTTTAATCTTGATGTTTCACAAGTTGGTTTTAACCTCTCACGCTTACTAGGTGGAGCCAATATAGGGGAGCTCAAGAAGAGTCCCTATAAGATTTTTTAGCCTTAGGGTTACCTCAGGGAGGTGTGGTCTTGGTCAGTCTTGCACACACACACACTTGATACCCCTCACCTTCTCATACAACCTCAACCCTAACCAAACATGCCTAGGTTGATCCCTTGCTTATTTGGAGAATCATGTGGATGGTCCCATAAACCATTAGCCCTAGGCTAGGGTTTGGCTAAGACTAGCACATGGAGGATCCAAAATAGGAGTTCCCTTGGTCTCATGGGTCAAAAAAAGATAATTTTATGATTATCATCCTCAATTGATCTCATCCTACTCAAATACTCAATTTAGCCTTTTGCCCCCAAACTTTCTCAAAACTACTAAATTGCCCCTAAAGTCCTAAATTTTCCCAAATTATCCAAACTACCAAATTTTGTTCAAAAATCATCTCAAGCCTTTTTAAACCACTCAAATTGCCCAAAACATTCCAAAATTTTCAAAATTCCCAAAATACCCAATACAATTGCCAAAATTACCAAAATACCCCTCATGGCCCAAATTTTCACAAACCTCACAAATCATTTCAAACACATCCAAAAACTAATATTGACCAATTATGAAATCCAATTTGACCAATTTGACCAAGTTTTACTAAAATCCCAATTTTGCCCTTTAAGGTTCAATTACCCCAATTCACCTCTGATTTCCACCAAGTTGACTATAATCTTACTCAATTTTAATTCCAAATCCAAATTCATCATGTCTAATCCTTATTGAAACAAAATTAAATCCCAATTTAACCCTAATTCAAACCTAAATTCCAAGCCCACTTAAAACTCCCACTTTGACCATATACTCAAATTCCCCCAAATTGAACCCCATAACCAAACCAATTTCCCCAATTTTGAGTTCCAAACTCTTCATAATATTGCCCTTGACAAATTTCAGCCCCCAATTGGTCTTAACCTAAACTCAAACCTCACCCTAATCCAACCTAAATCAAAATCCCTAATTTTTCCTTAAAGTCCAAATGTCACCAAATTGAACCTCATAGCTCCATTATTTCAATCCAGTTGATATCAAAAACTCTTCATCACAATCCCTTGAACCAATTTGAGGAATAAATTGAATAATACCTAAACCTTAGCCCAATCCAAAACCAATATTAGCCCAAATGCCCAAAATTTGACCTTAAGCCAAATCCCATTAAATGGAACTCCCAAATCAACTCAAAATCACCCAATTTCTCTTCAAAACTCCTCATGAGAATCATCCACATCATATTAGTCAATCACTTGACCCAAGTATTAGCCCAAACCAAACCTAGACCAAAGTTCAAACCAAAAGCCCAAATTTGAACCCAAACCCCAAACTTGACCAAATCTATTGAAATAAACCAAGCCATAATCACCACAGCCAAAATTTAATCCCTAGGAACCAAGCTAGATCCACCTAGCCCAACCTATATGAGTGATCCCTGGATACTGCTAATATGCATAGTACAACAATAATTCAGATTATATTCAACTTATATTTTTTTACTTTGCAACAAAATAAAAAACTCGATCCTGAAGAAAAATAAGAATTTAACTTTTCATTTATATATATTGGGATAATACACAAGTATACGCATCATTATCGAGTAATATAGGGCTTTTTTATTAAGACCTGAATATCGAACCCATAGCGAGAATACGCAATATGCACTACTGAACAACAAAATTTTTATTTTTAATAAAAGGAAAATTATCTAAACTAAAGATGATTTTTGCAGTAACAGAAATTTAAATATTTTGGGTATTTTAAATATTTTGATAGAACAATAATAATTTAAAAAGTTAACTAGATTTTTTGTAGAAGAAAAACACTAAATATGAAAATATCTTTCTTCTTGTTACGAATCAGTAATAAGTATAGGAATTCAGTTGTGAAAGTATGAAAATTGTGTTGTGCCAAATAAGAGCAATAATATTCTTTACCCTTACTAGAGGTGCCATAAAGGACATTGACTAATTTAAACTTTGAAAAGTTCTAATGATCGGCTAGGCAGGGAAGATACTAGCTCTCACTCTAGAGTTCCCTTGATTCCCTCCACCTTAGGCTAACATCTCGTATCAGAATCTAAAACAATAAACCAAGTTGGGGGATTTAAACTGTTACTTTAAAGTCCTCTAACTCTACACCCTTCAATGAATATTTCTCTATTTATTTGCACTCAATCATATGAACTACATTCTCATTTATACAACCTCATGTGATTCTTTCCAATTGTTGACTGAGACAATACCAACCCGGTTCTTACATGTTCTCACAAAAAATTTTAACATCTGGATTGGCCAAATCAAGAAGTAAATGAAGTGCTTGGATTTAAATCATCACAACTTCCTCTATCATTGAAGAGCAATACTTTCCACAACTTCCATCCATAACTTAATTGCTTATCATTTTAAGAAGAAATATAAAGAAAACTACTCATAATCTATGGAGAAAAAGTTTAAAAGAAGAAATCATTGTCAAACCAATAACAAGTCTCAATTAAAACCAAAAGTAGTCTGAAAACGAAAAGATAAAAACTTATCTCAAGTCCTCCACTAAACTCTTGAAGTTCCTTTATTTCTCTTCTCTTTACAATCACTCAAAATAAAATAACAAAAAGGATAAAATAAAATTTAAAGTGGTGCCTGAAAATCTCTCTAAACTAACTCCCAAAATGATAACTTTGAAAACTTTCCAATACTTTCAGGACTCTTTTCTAAGTCCTCTCTTCTTTCTTTTATAATTTTCCAGAAGGTGTCTTGGTTTCTCTTCAAAATATGTCTAGATTCAATGTATTTCCCCAAGTGATGCATCCTATTGTGATAATTTCTATCCATGGTGGTTATAACCACCTATTAAGCCAATGGGTGCCTGAAAAACCTCTTCAAAATTCGCAGAAACTGAATTTACTCATCCAATAACTACCACTGGCGCTTAAGCGCAGGGCCTCTGGTGCTTAGGCGCGACTTTCTCTGTTTAACCGGCACTTAAGCGTCGGATCTGGCGCTTAGGCGCCAAAACTCTTTTGCACATTTTTCACCTTCTTGCTCCAAATTTGATCCTTTTTCACTCCTTTAAGCATTTTTCACCCTTTTTACCTATATCTGCAAGAAAAAGATAGATACACCTTCCATTAAAGCACAATATCTCAAAAATAGGTATAAAAATGTGTCTAAAAATACTATATATTTTAGGTGTATTTCAAAAATAGGTATAAAAATGTGTCTAAAAACACTATATATTTTAGGTATATCAAAATCCCCAAAACTTAAATTGTTACTTGCCCTCAAGTGACACTTCAATCTTTAAAAAACTAAATATGTATGATATGTATATGAGTTTCTTTAGGAGTTACTAAAATTTTGATTTAGAAATATAGCAGTTTAATTTAGAAAAATATTCAGTAAATGAGACCAACTTAAAGTTTAGAAATTCTTAATGTTAAGAAAGATGAAAATATGAGTTTCTATCTAATTCAGAAATATGGTGTAGATTCTCCAAGTTTAGAATTTAGTTCTTTTATTATCTCCACTTAAAATTTTTCAATAAAAATAATTTTACTTAATATATTATATCTACAAGCTTAAGAGCTTCTCAAGTCTTATACTTTAAAAGATCATATGTAGAACCAATTTTTGATTACGCACTAAATTTTTTTTTTTCTCTTTTTCTTTTTGTTTTCTTTCTCCTTTTCTTTTCTTTTTATTTTCTTTCTTTTTCAAGCAAGGATTACCATATCTAGATAAGTCTTTAATGGATTTTGAATTCCACTTCTCCTTTTCTAAAGCAAAGTCTTGATATAAGTCTTTTACTTATAAATATAATAATAGTTTTGAAAATTATTTTAAAAAAGAAATTTAAGTATTAAAAATAAAAGTCTAAATTATATAAATTTTTCAAAAATAAATTTTTCTTATTAAAGATAGTTACTTATATTAGTCATTTTCTCATCTAAAAACTTTATAACTTAAGGTTTTTCTTCATTACTAAATATGTGAACTAAATTTTCTTACTCATTTCTAAAATCAAATTTTACTTCCCTAATATAACTTTATATACATAATCAATTTTTTTTCTTTTTAAATCAAATTTACTTGTAGCACGTTTGAGAACAAATAAAATTCCAATTTTGAAAATATTTTTCATCCCCCAAAACTTAAATTTTTAACAAATTAAACAGTTTAGCATCAGATATATATAAGCAAGAATGAAAATTTAAAATAACATACTAACAAGAATTTTTAAACCTTAATGATATAAGTATAGAACTAAAAATAGGAGTAAAATTAATTTTTGATCAAATTTTCTACATTTTCATTTCAATTTAACATGTAGAGATTCAATAGACTTCTAAGCAGTGGGTATAAATATAAAAGTAAACTAACACACTAACTTGATTTCTCAATCTAAACATAAAAACAAGCAAATTAACATGATAAAAGAAAAATACAGGGTTGTAGTTTCAGAAATTTAATTTTAAGATCTAAGTTAACAAGATTTTCAACTTTACAAAAGACATAGAATTAAGTTAAGTTCTAAACTAACAAAATTACAAAACTCACAAAAATTACTACCTTAGAATTTTAAAACTAACTACTAACTAACACAAACATTACAAAACAATTGAAAATAAAATTCTCACACATCACAGTATCTAAACAAGTAAACATACATACATGTCTCAAGTCCAAAACATGAAAAAACATCGCATCACAATTCTCGCATAAACATAAAAGTACAAACCAAATCACGTAGTTCAAACCAACACACAGACGCAAATGTAGCAAGCCCGGACCACATAGTTCATATCATATTACAATCATGAAATAAATCTCTCACTATTCATCCTCTGAATCACCGTTATACCACTTTTCTACAGACTCATAATCAGGATATCGGTGATATAGAGTAAATTATACTCTTGGGTTACCTCTAATCAGGCTCTCTAAAGATGAATAGAATTTTTCTTCATAATCACTCTTTCTCCTATTATACCTATTAGTATGCTATGCAAAACACTCTAAATTTTGTAACCTATTAGCGATAAAATTGATATTATCCATCATCTTTTGTAATAACTCGTCTCGGGTATCAATAGACTCACCTCAAGATGTAGAAGCATGTGAGGTAGATGGTCTAGATGTAGCATCAATAGAGGTAGAAGCAGCAGATTTCTCTATTCCATAACTCCTAGAAAATCCTCCCCTCTAGCCAAAAATTGAATGCTCATAATAAGTCTTCACATTCACCTTAGAGATGGGCTTTAGAGGTAATAGCACTTCCTCCCGGCTATCATATTTAACTCCAGTCTGCTCACACAAGGAAAAGATCAAGGAAGAAAATCCTAAACCTGCAGTTGCAACAGTTGTAGTTCTAGCAAAATTGATTATAGTATGATATATCAAAGCTCCAATGTTGATGAGCGTTCCCTTTTAAATACAATAGTTCAACGTCACTCTTTCTCTGGTCACTTCGCTGACATGATTTGTTGGAAGCAGACAAGCAAAAATGAAATAGTGTCAG
The DNA here is from genome assembly GCA_002079205.1 of Phalaenopsis hybrid cultivar. NCBI lineage: Eukaryota > Viridiplantae > Streptophyta > Magnoliopsida > Asparagales > Orchidaceae > Phalaenopsis > Phalaenopsis hybrid cultivar. The sequence continues at coordinate 295,200 of JXCR01143744.1, read as the reverse complement.
GCCTTTGAAGGTGCACATAACTTTGATGTTTGGAAGTTGACTCTCCTCTCATTAGTGATCTTACAAAGTCCTCTCCCAATAGTCAAGTAAGACATAACCTCATCTAACTCTGCTTCAGTCAGACTATAATTTGTATAAGAACATAACGTATCCGGTGTTAAATGGTAAAACAAGTTGATTACCTCTAGCAAAAAAGGTACCAACTTTCCTCAAACAATGACTCAATTGTCTTCAGCTTCAGGGAGATTGCATAGAACTTCCTTACAATAAAAATAACTGCCACATCAGAGAAAGAATAGAATTGTTCCCACTGTCGGTGAACAATTAAATCTTCCACGTCTCCAATCAGATTTCTAAAACATAGCTCCTTAATCAGTTTGCATGATTGCAATGCACCACCATACCAATCTTGAGGTTTTGAACTAACAAATTTACTTAAATCAAAAAGGGTTTTGCCTTTGCTCCTCTTCATTCTTGGTGTCATTCTACAAATTTGATAAATTTCAACAATAACTTCAAAAATCAAGTTTAAATCACTAAACTAAACTTCTAAAAGTACAATCTAAACTTCCCATGTAATTTCCATAGATTTTTCCTCATTTTTCACCATGAATAGTGAATTTTTGAATTTCTCCAAATGTTCTCAAAATACATGGTGAAAATAAAAAATTTTTACATAGAATTAAAGTTCTTACCTTAAAGAACTTGGATCTAGCAAATTTCACTTGATTCCACCAAGAAATCTTCACTTTAAATGTGCCCTAGCCCTCAAAAATTGCAAACTCGAGAGGAAAAAGGTGACGGTGGCGTTACAAATGATGATTTCTGGCTCAAAAATTCACTTTTAACCGTTCGCGAATCAATTTTTGTGAACTAGCGCTTAAGCGTGGGTAATTGGCGCTTAGGCACCTACCTCTCGGGTTTGCTGGCACTTAAACGCGAGATGTGGCGCTTGGCGCCATTGCTCGATTTTCAAAAATTTCATATTAAAGTAAAATGCACTATTTGCCTAAGTACACCACCCTTAAATAGTCTCATAGCTCTTAAATGACTATGTTCAACCTCCTGTAACTCTCCTTTATCTCAAATTCTCATTAATAGCTATTTCAATTGGAGGCTAAAACATCACAAAATTTCACCCAAACAGATTCTTATTAATTCAAAAACGATTACAAATACATTTAAACACTTAGTTCTTATTGCAAATTGTCTTGGATGAGAAAATTTTCCTAAATACAAACACTTAACAATCTTTCACAATTAAACACCTAAGTAACACAAACACAAAAAGTAAGTCTTAAACACTAAAAAACTTAAAGACAACGACTTTAAAGACACAAAAACATAACATCGAACATAGAACTTAATCTCATTCTTCATTAGAAGGAATAAATTCATGTCTTTCATTGTCTCTCCTGGGCAACTGGAATATAAAGTTGACAAAACAGATGGTGGTGATGTGCTCTGATGCAATCTTCTTCAATCCATTTTTGCTTAAGAAACATCTCCTTATCCACTTCCTCTATATAACTAGTGTTGATAAATTACATTTTCAGTTGCCATCCAATATGCTCAAGATGTGCATGAATCTTTAATACCTTACTCTCCAGTACAAACATGACATTTTCAATTTTGTTTATCTTCTCTGATATCCCTGCAATAGTAATGACTAAGAAACCGTTATACATCTCTTGTGCACTTTGACTAATGAATTTCTTCCTTATGGTCTCCTCATTCTTCTTCAAATCCATCTCCCAAGAAGACATCATCTTAAAATCTATCTCTCTTAGACTTTAGGGCTAGAAATGATTTAGGGTGAAATTCCTTCACTAAACTCTTCTATTTATAGGTCTAAATCCCTCCAATAACTCCTAGACACATTTAGAAACTGCCTTGGAACATTTTTGCAAACTTCTAGGCAGTTTTCCCTTCTAGAATATTAATTTCACACATATTTTTAAACTGTCGAGCTTAAGCGCCGGAATTGGCGCTTAAGCACTAGTGCACATTTTTGCACTAGTCAACTTAATGTCCAAATTCTCATTTTAACATGTCTAGATCACAAAAAAAAGTCTTAAAATCAATACTAACACATAATAATTTCAAAAATAATACCCCAAACCTTCTTAATCACACATAAAACAATAATCAAAATAAAAACACACTGATAACTATGGGTTGCCTCCCACAAAATGCTTGGTTTTATGTTGTCATCCCGACGTAACCAGTGCTTACTCTGGTTGAGCCAAAATCATTCTATCATTAAGCTTATGTTGATCCCCTATAAAATAAGGTTTCAGTCTATGTCCATTAACTTTAAATTTTTTGTTAGACTTAAAATCTTTAATATCCACAGCTGCATACGGATAAACTTTAATCACAATAAATGAGTCCATCCACCTGGACTTAAGTTTGCCTGGAAATAATCTTAACCTTGAATTTTATAGCAAAACGTGTTTCCCTGGCTGAAATTTTTTAGTAAGAATCCTTCGATCATGCCACATCTTCATCTTTTCTTTATAAATTTTTGCACTTTCATAAGATTCATTCTTTATCTCCTTAAGCTCATTTAATTGTAACAATCTTTTATCACCAGCATCTTTCAAATTATAATTGAACTCTTTAATCGCCCAATATGCCTTATGCTCAAGTTCAACTGGTAAGTGACAAGCTTTCCCAAGTATTAGCCTATATGGGAACATTCCTATAGGAGATATGTATGCAGTCCTATAAGCCCACAAAGCATAGTCAAGTTTGATTGACCAATCCATTATTGTTGGATTGACAAATTTTTCCATAATTCTTTTAATTTACCGATTGGATAATTCAGCCAAGCCACATTTCTGAGGATGATAAGCAGTAGAAATCCTATGATTTATATAATATTTCTTTAATAAATTCTCCATTATGATATTTCTGAAATGACTTCCTCCATCAGTAATGATTACTCTTGGCATCCCAAATCTATAAAATATAATCATTTTCAAAAATTTTGCAACACTTTGAGCATCATAACGAGGTAAAACAAAAACTTCTATCCATTTGTATACATAGTCCACTGCTAACAGAATATATAAGTTTCTAAAAGATGGTATAAATGGTCCCATGAAATCTAATCCCTAAACGTTAAATATTTTAACTTTTAGCATATAATTAAGGGGCATCTCATTTCTTCTATAATATTGCCTACTTTGACATCTATCACAAGTTTTGATATAAGCATTAAAATCTCTAAAAATTGTAGGCCAATAAAATCCAGATTGTAAAATTTTGTAAGTTGTTTTATCAACGTTTGTCCCCCAAATTATGACATTTTTGGATAATCTCATAAGTTTCTTCTAATGGTACACATCTTAGAATAATCAGATCCTTTGTTTATATAAAAATGGGTCATCCCAAAAATAAGTCTTAGCTTCAGAAATAAATTTCCTCTTCTGTTGGAATGTCATTCCATAAGGTATAATATCACTAACAATAAATTTCACAATCTCGGCATACCACGGAACATGCCACTCATTAATAGTGAATAATTTTTCATCTGGAAAATGTTCATTAATTTCATTTTCAAAACAGAGTGGATTTTTTAATTCAAGCTTGGACAAATGATCAAAAATTTGATTTTCAATCCTTTTCTAATCTACTATTACAAAATCAAACTCTTGCAAAAGAAGAATCTATCTTATAAGTCTAGGATTAGCATTCTTCTTTTTCATTAAATACTTAATAGCAGAATGATCTGTATGCACTACACAATGAGTTCCAATTAATTATGATCTAAATTTATCAAAAGTATATAATATTGCTAATAACTCTTTTTCAGTTTTCTATATATAATTTGAGTTTCATTAAGTTTTTTACTAGCATAGTAAATAACTTAAAAGCTTTTAGACATTCCTCATCAAAATTGAAAAATTGAATATTTCTCCAATAAATGGTATAAAGGCTTAGCAATCTTTGAAAAGTCTTTAATATATTGCCTGTGGAATCCAGCATGTCCTAAAAAACTTTGAATTTTCCTTACATTTGTTGGATAAGGTAAAGTAGCGATCACTTGAATTTTAGGAGGATCTACTTCCATTCCATTTTTTGATATTTGATATCAATTAGCAATCACTTGAATTTTAGCAAGATCTACTTCCATACCATTTTCTGATATTTGATGACCTGCAATTCCTCCTGCTACCATAAATTGGCATTTTTCCCAATTAAGGACTAAATTTGTTTCTTCAGAGCACTTAAGAACTTTAAATAAATGTTCTTAAAATGAGTCAAATGAAGTTCCAAACACTAAAAAGTCATCCATGAATAATTCAATCCCTTTTTCAATGAAATCACAAAAAATTATCATCATACATCTTTGAAATGTAGCAGGGGCGTTACATAAACAAAAGTGCATTCCTCTAAAAGTAAAAGTACCATAAGGACTGGTAAATGTTGTTTCCTCTTGATCCTTAAGAGATATTTGAATTTGGTCATAACCAGTTCAACCATCCAGAAAACAAAAGTATTTATGCCCAGTGGTGATAACCAGTATATCCATCCAAAAAACATAAGTATTTATGCCCAGCTAGTCTATCCAACTATAACCGGTATATCCATCCAAAAAACAAAAGTATTTATGCCCAGCTAGTCTATCCAGCATTTATTGAATTTGGTGATAACCAGTATATCCATTTAGAAAATAAAAGTATTTATGCCCATCTAGTCAATCCAGCATTTGATCTAGAATGAAAATGATCTTTCCTAGTGGCAAGATTTAATTTTCTATAATCAATGCATATTCACCACCATATAAGTTGTCTAGTAGGTATTAACTCATTATGTTGATTTATAGTTACAGTTACTCCTCCTTTCTTAGAAACTCCTGTAATTTGTCTAGTAGGTATTAACTCATTATGCTCATTCACAGTTACAATTACTCCTTTCTTAGGAACAAACTGATTGGACTAACCCATGCACTATCTGAAATAGGGTAGATAATTCCAGCATCTAACCACTTTAAAATTTCTTTCTTTACAACTTCCTTGATAACAGGATTCAATCACCTTTTCGGATTAGCTCTGGGTTTGTAGTTCTCTTCCATATGAATTTTATGATATAATTGAAGGACTGATTCCTTTAATATCAGCAATTGTCCATCCAAAGGCTTTCTTAAATTTTTTTGTAATTTTCATCAACCTTTCTTCCTCTTCCATCATTAATTTTGAGGAAATTATAACTGATAAATTAGAGGAATCTCCTAAAAAGGTATATTTTAAAAGATCAAATAGTAACTTCAACTCTAGTTTTAGAGGTTAAGTAGATCTATGGTTGCTCTTCCTGTGGCTAGGAAAGGTCTCCCCAATGTGATAGACGCGCATTGTTAAATCTCCTTTTTTTCACATCATCATTGCTCTTCCTGTGGCTAAGAAAGGTCTCCTCAAAATGATAGGTATCATCATTGCTCTTCTTGTGGCTAGGAAATGTCTCCCCAAAATGATAGGTATCTCTTTATCTTTGTCCTTCTGTGGCTAGGAAAGGTCTCCCTAAAATGATAAGTATCTCTTTATCTTCCTCCATATGCTTGCACAATAAAATCAATAGGAAAGATAAATTGATCCACTTTCACTAGGACATCTTCTATAACTTCTTTAAGGTATGTTATCGAACGATCTGCTAATTACAGCGTTACAATAGTAGGGGTTATTTCTTCTAATCCTAATCTTTTAAATATTGATAATGGAATAAGTTTAATGCTTTCACCTAAATTACATAAAGCTTTCCCATAAAATCTGTCTCGTATTGTACATGAAATTGTAAAGCTAACAGGATCTTTAAGCTTTTCAGAAAGCTAACAGAGTGAAAGCTTTTTTCTGAATTATAGCTAACAGTCTCATTATCTTCGAACTTCCATTTCCTGTTGAGAGTATCCTTCATAAAATTTACATAGCTCGGCATTTATTCTAAGGCTTCAGCAAATGGAATATTAATTAGAAGCTTCTTAAATATTTCCAGAAATTTTGAAAATTATTTATCCAACTTCTACTGACAAAGTCTCTGAGGAAATGGAGGTGGTGGTTTTTCTAAATCAATTTTTAGCAGAGAAATAGGTCTCTCAGAATCTTCTAGAGCATCCTCTTTTGATTCTTCAATTTCTTCTCTCTCTATTTCAATTTCATTTTGAACCCGACCTTCAAACTCTCTTCTGCTTCTAAGTTGAACGGCTTTTACTTTTTCTTTATTCTGGTCTTTTGGACTTGATTCAGTATTAGTAGGAAGTGTTCCTTGGGATCTATTACTTAATGAATTTACTATTTGCCCAAGTTGATTCTCAATATTTCTAATTATAGCTCCTAGAATTTGTAATTGATTTCCCATTTATCATTCCACTTCTTTTATAGACAACTTCTTCTTCTAAAACCATGTATTACTGTTGAAACATGGAGGATAAGTAGATCTATAATTATTATTCCCTTGGTTGTTCTAGTTTTCTAATGGGTTTCCTTGGTTGTTCCCCCATTGTTGATTATTACCACCCGAATTGTTATTCCAGTTAAAGTTGGGATGGCTCTACCAACCTGGGTTATAATAATTTGAATGTGGGTTATTCGGCTTATTATTTTTGGCATTCAAAGTTTCTAATGATGCTTGAAAATCTACCATTTGACCTAATGAATTCTCTTCAATCTTGGAAATTGGTTGAGAAACATTCATTCCAAATTGGTCTAACTTCCTTAAAATTGCAGCAACTTGATTTGCTAACATGGTAAATGCATTAGTTTCATGAATATTGGCTACTTTTATAAGATTTACCCTCTCATTAGGCCCTTAACAATTCTTGGTGTCATTTCTTCAATTAAAGCATAAGAGTCATGAAATGGTTTTGACATCAATGAACCACCAACAGTGGCATCAATAATTGATATAAGAGATCCAATTAATCTATTATAAAATGTTTAAATTATTAATCAATCTAGTATAGCATGGTGTGGACACTTTCTTAAGAGTTCTTTAAATTGTTCCCATGCTTCATAAATAGACTACCCTTCAAATTGATTAAAAGATGTAATATCATTTCTAAGCTTTGCAATTTTTAATTGTAAAAAATATTTAGCAAGAAATTTTTGCGCTAAATCACCCCAAGTTTTGATAGATCCAGGTGCTAACGAATTCAACCACATTTTATCTTTATCCCTCAGTGAGAAATGAAATAACCTAAGTTTTATGGTATCATCTGATACACGATCATATTTAAATGTAGCGCACAATTCTAGAAAATTGGCAAGATGTAAATTTGGATCTTCAATTGGTGATCCCCTAAACTAATTATTTGATACTATTTAGATAATAGCAGGTTTAAACTCAAATGAATTAGCCACTATATTAGGTTTTTGAATACTATAATGAAGTTCATCTAGAGAAGGGTTAGAATAATCTCTTAAAGGTCTAAACTCTTGATGAATTTCAATATTTTGATTATTTTGGTCTGGCATTTCTGTAATTTTTTTAATTTTTCAAGATTTTTATTTTTTTTTGGTTTTTCTGATTTTTCTAATAGTTCTTTCTAATTCAAAATCGTAGGGCACTAGTTCTTTAGAACCTGAACTATGCATAAAGTAACATATAAAAAAATAAAATAAAATAAACAAAACAAAATAAGATAACTTAAAGTTTAAATAAGACTTTTTAAAAATAGAAATTTGCTTTCAAAATTACTTTCTCATCGGCAACGGTGCCAAAAACTTGATCCCTCGATACTGCTAATTACATAGTACAACAATAATTCAGATTATATTCCACTTATATTTCCTTACTTTGCAACAAAACCAAAAACTTGATCCTGAAGAAAAATAAGAATTTAAATTTTAATTTATATATATTGGGATACTAGGCAAGTATACGTATCGTTATCAAGTAATGGACCTGAATATCGAACCCACAAGGAGAATACATAATATGCACTATTGAACAACAAACTTTCTACTTTTAATAAAAAGATAATTATCTAAACTAAAGATGATTTTTGCAGTAATCAAAACTTAAATATTTTTGGTATTTTCAATATTTTGATAGAGCAATAACAATTTAAAAAGTTAACTAGAGTTTTCGGAGATGAAAATCACTAAATATGAAAATATGTTTCTTCTTATTATGAATCAGTAATAAGTATAAGAATTCTATTGTGGAAGTAAGCAAATTGTGTTGTGCTAAATATAAGCAACAATATTCTTTATCCTTACTAAAGATAATATAAAGAACATTAGCTAATTTAAAGTTTGAATAGTTCTGAAGACCGACTGGCGGGGGAAGATACTAGCTCTCACTCTAGAGTTCCCTCGATTCCCTCCACCTGGGGGCTAAAATCTCATATCAGAACCTATAACAATAAACCAAGTTGGGTTTAACCTGTCACTTTAAAGTCCTCTAACTCTACACCCTTCAATGAATATTTCCCTATTTATTGCACTCAATCATATGAACAACCTGTCACTTTAAAGTCCTCTAACTCTACACCCTTCAAAGATTATTTTCCTATTTATTTACACCCTGTCACTTTAAAGTCCTCTAACTCTACACCCTTCAATGAATATTTCCCTATTTATTTGCAGTCACTCACTCTAGAGTTCCCTCAATTCCCTCCACCTAAGGGCTAACATCTCGTATCATAACCTAACAATAAACTAAGTTGGGGGCTTTAACTTGTCACTTTAAAGTCCTCTAACTCTACACCCTTCAATGAATATTTTCCTATTTATTTGCACTAACTTTAAAGTCCTCTAACTCTACACCCATCAATGAATATTTCCCTATTTATTTGCACTCAATAATAATCTAACTCTACACCCTTCAATGAATATTTCTCTATTTATTTACACTCAATCATATGAACTACATTCCCATNAAAACTTTAGTTATCTTTTTAAGTTGTTATTGTTTCGTTAAAATATTAAAAATACCAAAAATATTTAAATTTCAAATTCCTACAAAAATCATTTTTAGTTTAAGTAATTATCTTTTTAAAAATAGAACAACTTTCTAAAAAGTGCATATTGCATAATCTTCCCTGTGGGTTCCCTATTCAGGTCTTAATCAAAAAGTCCTATATTACTTGATAACGATACATATAATTCTGTAGTATCCCAATAAAAATATATATAAATTAAAAAAGTAAATTATTACTTTTCTTCAGGATCAAGTTTTTGATTTTGTTACAAAATAATGAAATATAAGTGAAAAATACCATTAGAACTATTGGTATACTGTGCATAAACATTAAGTAGAAGGGATCACTCACCCCCATTGGTTAATTGCACTGCTTAGCCCTCCAAATAAGCTACCTTTTCAACCCATTAGCTAGCCCTTGTGGCCACAATGGCTGTGTTTTCTTAAGCTCTACCCCTTCACAAACAAATAAGGAGATTGATGTAGACCTAAGGGAGACTTTACCAAATTGCTTCCAGAACTTCTCCAAGACCTCCTGAATTCATTCTAGCCTTTTCCATGCCACCACCCCCACAGCTTGAGCCCAATTTCTCTTCTAAAATCTAGGGCATATTCCGACCATCTTCCAAAACTCCACCACACCCACTAAAACTTCAAATTGACTTGATCCTCACCATCCCAAGACCAAATGAGGAAGAGCCCAACTGAAAGCCCGATCCCACATCCACTCCAACATAACTCAAGACTGAGGCCTCCCCCCACGTATAGGAGGTATTCTTACAAAAAAAATTCACTAGATCAAAAAATTAGGATACTCGCTATTTCTTAAACGGAAGCCTGAGATTGCACTAGATGAACTCTTAGTGCATCAAGTGTGACACAGGAGGCGACATCCAATGGAGTGGTGACACATGTGCATTAGAGCTGCCAAGGATGAGCTGAATAAGTAGGAAATTAAATCATTCAAATAATTACAGAACCTTAGAAAATGCATAACTTTATGTAAAAAAATTGTAAAAAGAAAATAAAATTACCCCTTACTCAGTAAATATAAGAGAATAATGTGGAATAAAAACAAAAAAAATTGAAATGAGTTTAATTTTTAATTAATTAAATACTCTCTGGTTTATTTTATTTCTAATTAAGCAACTATTAATCAACATGACTTAAAATTTTATAGGATTATTCCTTATGATAGTGAGGATGCCTCCTGATTTTCTAAGGTCAGAGGAAACCTCTAGCTTTGAAACCCTCATTTCAAAGTCCATTGGCTTATTCTTGCTTAAATTAATTATATAAAGTAAAATATAAGTTAGAAAATTATGGGACTTATTTTGGTCAGAGGACTCTAGGAAAAATATAAACTAAATTGAAACAATTATGTATAGTACTACAACTAATTAAATCATGAAAAATTAATAAAATAAAAATAAATATAATATTATTCAAAAAATGTAAAAAATTATTCCACACTGTATATAATAATGATTTTAATTCTCTGTAAAAATTGGGAACCCATTTGAATTATATTGATAACTATAGTCTATATTCTAAGTAAAATGGTATTTTTGAATTAAAATAACTATAATAAATTAAATATAATTATGAACATTATGAATGGTGTTTCTTTGAGTTCCATGTGATCACAGACTTCGGAAAAATAAAAATTGTTTTCAAATAAATATTTCATTTTTTAACCACTTCTTAAATTAAAAAAATTAAAAATTTAAAAATATAAAAATGCACCAAATCGTTTCTAATTGTTCACGTATTAATTGGGACCCTTTAAAATATTTTTTCTTAATATTCATGATTTAGTTATTTGTTTTTAAATGCCAAAAATTTATTGTCCTTAATTTTCAATTAAACTATTTATAAGGAACAAAATAAAATTTGCAAAAACAAAAATCTTGTTTCTCTATGTTATCTGGACTAAAAATATTTAAGAAAAATAAAAAAAAGAATTTTTGGAATTAAATTACTTTTTCTATTTAATTAGTCACTAAAAACAATAAATAACTATAATAACTAAAATATAATTTTAAAAATCATGAAATTTTGTCCAAGTGGTCTTCTGACCTAGGTGAACCTCTAATAATTTTCCCATAAATAAAACTTTACTTTAATTAGTTAAATAAATCATCATTGAAAAGGTCATTTCAAGAGGATCCATTTGTCATAAATTCAAGCCAACTTGGGATGGACTATTTGTCATAGAGAATATCTGTTCAAGAGGATCTTACCAATTGGTGGATTTTCGGGGCAAAAGACCTATTTTGTCGATTAATAGTCAATATTTGAAGGTATATTACACGACATGTTGTTGCTTGAAATGAATTTTTGAAAGTGTTACTTGGTCTAGGATGTTTGTTTGGCCAATGTCTGTGACTGGGTCCAAAGTTTTGTAATAAAATTAACTTTAATAAAATGAAAATTTAAATTTCCCCACCTTAATTTCCTTTATTTTAACTTTGAAACTTCACTAAATTAAAATAAATAAATAAAAGACTTGCACTTGTATAAATTCAAAATTCGTTTAATAAATAATTTTTTATTATTCTTGTTCGTTCTGAATTTCAGTGCACTGATGTTTTTCTAGCTTCTGTAGAAAAAATGTTGGGGCAGAAGCTGATTTTTAGCTTTAAAGACGGCTTGAACTTAGGGAAGATCAAACCAAGGTGGAATCATTGATTTCTACTTGGACTTCGGTTAGGTCAATGTAGACTATGAGAGTCCTCTGATGAGCATTGTCAGCGGTTTAGTACTAAAGAAGACTTCTCACTAAAGAGGAATACAGCAGCAACATTACAACATCCAATGGAAGGAACCAGCCATTTATAGTCAATGATCACCGCACCAACTGAAAATTTAGTCAGTGCCAATGAGGAAAGAGTAGTGTATGCGCTGCTTAGAAGGATGCAATGTCGTAACGCCAACCCTTGTAAGTATAGAGCTTTCCTACTTCAAGAGAAAAGACATAAAAAAAGTACAAGCGACACTTAACACGATTTTTGAGGGGGATATCCATGATCCATGCATGAGGAAAACTTCTACTAGTCGGTCTGTCAAAGTTGAATCAAAATTTGTCGCAGAGCCGACACTGCTAGAAATTCTAGATGATCTTTGCAAGGGTTGTCCAATGTGCAACTTTGAGATTCCAAGACAAGCATCAACAGCAGGAGCATTTGGGGAGTGCCCAGAATGTAACATCCTCCATCTTAAGCATTACTATACCTTCGATGAGTATACAACTGCTGACAGAGAGTGTCAACATGTCGAGTGCCAGGATACTGAGTCATATTTCACATTGTATATAAAGCCAACTCATACATGGTTTCCCATAGATATTGAAATGAGGGACGGTTGCGATGACTACAAAAGATACCTACTGTAGAATTAAAGAGAATGAGCAGAGTCAAGGAAAGAGAATTTTTAATTTATGAAGAAATTCAAAGGAAACTCATTTACATTTTAGAAGTTTTGGAACTATACACAAGAATTTTCTCCAAAAATGATGAGAGGAGGATTCTCTACAGTGTGATCAACTTGAGGGATTGAGGCTAAGCCAGCTTGTTAATGAAGAAGACTTACTTAGAGCCCCAGAAATGGATGAGGGGCAAAGGAAGTATTACAATTCAATGTGGTTGCTATTATAACTTCAATAAGGCTAAACTAGGGAACCCCTTGGGTATCCTAAGATACAATGAGGCGGATCCTCTGCATTCTGAGATAAAAAAATGATCAAAAGAATGGTCAAGTGGAGCATACTTCCACCAGATTGCATCCCAAATAGTTGCATAATCAATATTTACAAAAAAGGACACTGCATTCCTCCACATATTGATCATCATGATTTCATCAAGCCCTTCTGCACAGTATCCTTTATGAGCGAGAGAAATATCCTTTTTGGAAAAGAAATTTATAATGCTAGCCCTAGAGAAATTCAAGGATTTGTTGAAATTCAGCTACCAATTTTAATTTTAAGGGAAACGAAGCGGATCTAGCAAAGCACTGCATCCCAGGAGTGGGGCACCATAGAGTTTTTGTTACATTAAGAAGAGTGGATGACAGCAAGATACCACATGGATTCCATCCAGACCCAAAATTGGAAGAGTTACGCCCATACAAGCTATGAGATAGTTGTACCTTTAAGTGCAAGAGAAAGGAATTTTTTTCTCAGAGAGTGGCTTAGAAGGTCATCTTGATCATGAGCTCACCACAAAGAACAAATAGATGCTTCTTGCCACTATTTTGTACTACGACATGACATGGTAGATATGACATGAAATGTTTCAGATGTACTTAATATTTGATGTGTGTTCATCATTTTATGCTTCAGAATGTATTCATTATGATATCTTTTCACGGCTTCAGCATGCGTTCAATTTGAAACTCATATTTGAAGTGAATTAGTGAAGCTTCTTTTAGATTTCAGTATATTTGTCAAATTGCCCTTTTTGTGTGATGGATAAAGAGCTGTAGAACCATACATTGGTTCTAAATTGTAATGAATAAAGAACAATACAACAAAAAATTGATAATAAAACTTAAATAAAAATTTTAAAAAAACAATCAATGGAAATTAAATTTTAAAAAATATACCTTGATAATAAAATGTGATAAAGATAACAAGAAAAGTGATATATTTATTAAATTTTCTCCTCTCGAATTCGAAGTTCCACACTCTTCGCTTTTGCTGCACAAATGTCTTTGTTTGCATGAATATGTCACAATCTCCCACGGAGTGTCACACTCCTCAATAAATTTCAAAAAATTTATGCAAATCTCTGTATTCGTGTGACCTTAGGACTCGAGGTCAATACCGGAGGTCTGATCCACATGAAATCTCCAGGTCGTTGCATGGATTTCGACTCAGTCCACATATTTTCCACTTCCTATTCGAGAAATTCTTCTACACTTATGAAATCTCTGGGCCGGTGCATGAATTTTAATTTCGTTAACATATTTTCCACTTCCTATACTATAAATTTTTCCACTCTCATGAAATCTTCGGGTCAGTGCATCAAATCTGATTCCGTTCAAATATTTTTCAGTTCCTATCCGAGAAATTTTTCTGCACCCATGAAATCTCCGGGTTGGTGCATGGATTCTGATTCCATCCACATATTTTTCACTTCCTATTCTAGAATTTTCTTGCACTCATAAAATCTTTGGGTCGATGCATGGATTCTGATTTTGTCCACATATTTTGCACCATCTATCCAAGAAATTTTCATCATTCAAGATATTTTAGAGCTTGAGGATGTTACATCTGATACCTTATTGCTTTAGGAGCCAGTCCTATCGTAATCTTTCAAACAAAATTTGAGGGTCGGTGCAAGGTCATTCGAATCTTTTAGATACAAATATTTTCCACTTCTCTTCTAATAAATTTTTTGCATTCACAATATTTTAGAGGTTGAGGATGTTACATCCGATGCCAAATTGACTTAGGAGACCCTCTTATCACAATCTTTCAAATGAAGTTTGAGGGTGGGTGCAAGGTCGTCCAATTTCCTTAAATTACAAATATTTTCCACTTCTCTTCAGAGAAATTTTCTGCATTCACGATATTTTAGGGGATGAGGATTTTGACATCCAATTTTGCATTGCTTTGCAATGGTACACACAATATTTTAAAGGATGAAGATTCTAACATCTGATTCCACATTGCTTTGAAATGGTGTACACGATATTTTAGAGGAATAGGATTATGACATACGATTCTGCATTGCTTTGCAATGGTGCACACGATATTTTGTAGGACGACGATTCTGACATCCAATTCCGCATTGCTTTGTAATGGTTCATGATATTTTAGAAGATGAGGATTTTGACATCCAATTCCACATTACTTTGAAATTTTTCGCACTATACTTTATAGGTTGAGGGAATAAGCACTTCAATTAATTAAAGGTATCATATTCTCATCTCTCTGCACTTTTTGCTACCTCTTAGGTTGGATGTGAGTCCTTGAACTTTCCTTCCCAGTATAGTGATATGTTTCCATTCAACTCTTGAGTTGGATGTGAGTCATTGTGCTTTCCTTGTCAATCTGTTCTTTCTACTACCTCTTGGGTTGGATGTGAGTTCTTGAGCTTTCCTTCTCAATGTGGTGATATGTTTCTGATAAGCTCTTGAGTTGGATGTGAGTCTGTTAACCTCATTTTTGGTTGAGGTTTAGTTTTTTTCCTCTTTAGTAGCCTAAGGTATAGCCATAGGATTTTCTTATTGACTATTCTTAGAAAACTAGAAAATGTACCCTCACCACTAGAAATTCCAAACTCTCTTCTACTTAACTTGAAGTTCCACATGTTGGTCTCAACCTCTAAATACTTAGTAGGTGGGGTCACTATAAGGAAAACTCAAGATGAGTCACCCTTAGGACTGCTGGACTCCAGGGTTGACTCTGGGTGTTGGTCTGGAGCTGAGGCACTCACTATACTTATCTGCACCCACAATCACTCACAACCCTCAACTCAAATTTCTAGCCTAGGTCTCTTTATCTTTTGACATACTCATGTAGATGGTCCCCTAAACCTACTAGCCCTAGGGCTATGGTTTAGATAAGACCACTACATAGAAGACCCAAAATGGAGTTTCCATTAGTCCATGGCTTATTGATGGTAGTTGGCACTCCAACTCTACCAAGATACCCAACCTAACCTTTTGCCCCTGAGCACCCCACATCACCTAAACACCTTTGAAAACCTAAACTTTGCCAAAATTACCATGTTTACCCAAAATACCCAAATTTGATCAAAATTCATTTCAGACCTTTTGAAAACCTTCAAATTATCCAAAATTACCCAAAATCTCCAAAGATGGCCAAATTTCCAAAATACCCCTCCACAGCCCAAAATCCCAAAAATCCAAAAAATTACCAGAAAACCACAATAAATCCAAAATATTCATAATTTCATTTCTATCAACTACGATATGACCCAATTTGGCCAATTTGACAATCTTTAACCAAAAACCCCAAATTTACCTTTAAAGACCCAAATTTTCCCAAATCCAACTCAAATGTCCATCAATTTGATCTCAATTGACCCCAATTTCAATACTAAACTCAAATTCACTTTTGATATAACAAAACTAAACCAAATCCAAGCCAAATTAGCCCATGATTTGAGCCCAATTTTGATTTAGGTCAAAACCCCAATTTTGACCATATGACCTAATCTTACCAAATTAAACATATAGCCTAGTAAATTGGCCCCAATTAATGTTGAAAAATCTTGATAACATTCTTATAAATCAAAATCAAACATCAATTGTCCTTTGTGAAGCCTCAAATCCATTTCATTTTGCCCTAAATCCAAAATTCTCAAATTTAGCCCCAAATTGGTTAAGTCCCAAAATTTCACCCGATTGATATCCTTAACCTCCAAATTGGCATCCAAATCATGTTGAAAACTCTTCATGAGGTCTCTATTGACCATTTAAAATAATCAATTTGGATATATCCCAACGCTAACCCAAGCTAGACCCAAGCCTAGCCCAACATGACCAAATTGATTAAAGTTCAAAATTCCCTCAAATTGATCCTTCAATTGAGCTCAAAACCACTTCCATCGATCACCAAAATTTTTCCTTATGATCGTCTACACCAAATTCAACAATTAATTGGTCCAATTAACATGGATAGCCTAGAATAAACCCAAAACTTGGTCATTTACACCCATTTTGATCCATGCACTAAATGTGACCTAACCACCCTAAAGTCACAAAATTAACTCCACCCCAGCCGTTAGTTGGACTTAATGACCAGTCCAAACACCATGAAATCACCTAAATCATTCCATCGACCAAAGGTCCCTCAAATTAAGGGATATTATTTCAAAAAATGCATGTGATTAAGATATCCTTACCAAAATTAGGTATTATTGCACTAACTTGTTGTGACATATTCCCCTGGGTTCCCTGAGGTCCTAGCCAGCTCCCCCTGGCCGGTTGGCCAGCCTAGTTGCTGGAAAAGCTCAAAATTGGGAGCCATCCCCATGGAACCTCAATCAAATTAAACCTAGAGACCAGCTCATCCAAATCAAATTGAAGAGCTCCTCTACCCCCCACCTAAGCACCACAATACACCGAAACCGAGAGCCACCCCATGGCCATTTTTATAAAAACTCACCTACACAATCATGGGAGGTGTGCTAAATGTTTCTCAAAGAGAGCCTCCCAAATCACTCACAGAGCTTCCTTGAGATCTCCTGTATAACTCTAATTTTGAACTTAAAACTTAGGGTAGAAACAAAAAATCCCTCAAAAACCCCACCAAACTTCCATTGCTTGTGCCCATACCTTCACAATAGCAAGAGAAGAAAAATACCTATCAAAATTACCCTCTGAAATAGCCTCCACCATAGCTCTAGACCAACACCTGAAATCGAGCTTGGTCAAATTCATACATAGGCCTTACACCACAGCAAGAGGCTTAATCCCTAGCCTCCTCGGACCCCAACAAATGTGCCTAGCACCTCTAATTGAAGCCTCCCTTCTCAGAGCAAAGGTATAAAACTTCACTTCCTCCATAGCCTATTTTGATTCTCTATGTACTTGGGCTTGATTTCATGACACATTAACCATATGGATGTGTTCGTCTCACTAAGACGAGCATTTTAAAAAAAAGTTAACTTAATTTGGTTGAAAAATGAGAGAGATCATAAGCCTTAAAGGTGGACAGCTCTCAACCTAAGCCATTGGAGACGATGACCATGCGCCATTCGATCGCCCGTGTATCTAATGGATGGCCAAGATGAAACCGGACAACACTTTTTTACATAAACAGCGGGACGTGCGGCTGCTGGCATGGACGACAACGTCAAATAGGAGCACGCTGCGTGGAGTTTTGGAGCTGCCTAGGATCTACATGGCGCTGCGTGGATAAGTAGAAAAATAGGGCCTTTTTCTATTTATTTAAACTCCCTAAACTTTAAAAATCCATAACTTTGCATAGAAAAATCAAAAAAATAAAATAAAAATACCTTCTTGCTTAGTGAACAGTGGAGAATAATGTGAAATAAATTTCATGTCCATTTGATGCTTACTTTATTTTTAATTAATTAAACACTACTTGGGATCATTTGATTCTCCATGCATATTAATACATCACCGTGGCTTTAAATTTTAGCATGTTGTAGCCTCTGTTAAGGAAAACATCCTCTGATTTTTCCAAAGTCAGAGGAGATTCCTATACAGAGATCCATATTTTTCAAGTTCTTGCACATTATTTACTTAAAATAATCATGAAAATTAGCATATTAATTAGAAATTTCTAAGAAAATTTTGGAAAGACCACCATGATCAGAGAAGCTTTTGGAAATGATTTCATGGGTCAAGTCATTTAGAATACACTTAATTTTTATAAACTCTAAATCATTAAAATAATTAATTTTGGAAAATATAAACATTTAAATAACATGATTTTTAATCTCAACTGTGGTTTATGATCCAGAGAACTCACAATAAAAATTTCAAAATATTTTGAGTTCATTTGATAACCTAAGTTAATTTTTAAAGATAAATACCACTTTTAACACTTAAATAATTTTTAAAAATCAAAATATAACTCAAAAAATTATGAAATTTAATTTTGTAAGTTCTTTGTGATTAGGGATATTTTATAAAAATAAAATAATATTTAGAAAAAAACTTGATTTTTAGCGTATTTTAAATATTTAAAAATTCATAAAAAACAGAAAAATAACAAAATTCATGGAAATGTTCTAAATGCTTCCTAATCACTTAGGAGCAATTAGAATATTTTTCTTGATTTTCTAAATAAAGATATTGAATTTCAAAGCTTAAAAATAATTTTTAAAGGCTAAAAATGTGTTTTCATTAAAATAATTCCAATATATCAAAGAAAAAAAAATGAAATTTGCTCCTCTGTGTTCTCTAGCTTCAGAGAGATTTTTTAAAGACACAAAACTTAATTTTAATCATTTAAAATATTTTATTTTTATTAAATAGACTTAAAATAATGCTGACAAATCACAGAGAATTAAAAAAATCATGAAATTTAGTCCAAAGGCTTCTTTTATCTAGGTCTACCTCCAGTAAAAATTTCAAAGTATTAGAATTTACCATGGTCAAGTTATGAATTTTTATTTGAGAAACCTTATTTTTGCATGAAAATAATTATATGAAATAAATTGAATTCTGAAAAATCACATTTTCTCCTCCCATGAATGAAGCAGGATAAAAATTTTAAGGTCATTTGAATTGAATTTGACAAATTTTGAAGTGTTAGAACCTTAGGGAAAAATGTGTAATTTTGGAAATTTAGCCTTAATTAACATATAGGCTTAAGTTAAGGAGGGAAATGGGCAACCCCTGATCTTAATCAATTTATTTGATGTTTGGGCTTAAGTTAAGGAGGGGAAATGGGTAACCTCTGATCTTAATCAATTTATTTGATGCTTGAAAGCAAAGGGGTTAATTGGTAGAAACCAATCTCACTTTCTTAATTAAGATTAATAAATTTCTAAACTAAAGGGGTTAATTGGTAGAAACCAATCTCACTTTCTTAATTAAGATTAATAAATTTCTAAATCAAAGGGGTTAATTGGTAGAAACCAATCTCACTTTCTTAATTAAGTTAATAAATTTCTAAATTAATAAAATTTGAAAGTTTATTAAAATTAAATGATTTGGGACTTAGGGGTATGACTTTTGAAGTCATCAATTAATCAATTTAATACTCCAATTTTGATTTTCAAATAAAAATTCAAATTATGAATCATGACGACTTAAAGCTTAAACCTTTTTAAAACTAATTAAGACACTCACCTAGGTCTTAAGGGCTTAGTGGTGACTTAGGCCGAATCAAAAATAACTAAATGAGGATTAGAGAAATAAACATTACATAATCAAACATCCTTGAAACACCACTAAGCCTAATAAAAAAAAATTGGCTAAGTGTGTAGGTTACAACAGCTTGCCCTTTAAGGAAATTCACTCACATAGTTTTCAAATTAAATGATAAATGATAATTACCCCTTTCTTAGGGATAATTAAGACATCAATGTTCACTGAGCATTAGAAGTATTCACAGGATGAACCATTAAGAAACATAACAAGTTTAAATGAACTCGAGGCTTTTCATCAGTTGGTGAGAGCATGGACCTGCTTCCTCCTCCTAACTTGTTGGATACCTCAGAGGTCTATTAAACTTAATAAAATTTGCCCAATGAAATCATTCTTAATTAAACTTTTAAGGACTCACCAAAATACAACATAGAGTTAGGAAAACCACCAAAACTTTACTTTCTCTGCTCTTCATAAATGCTCTCACATGCATTTTTAAGTTTCAGGTGGTGGAATGAGAAGACTCGCCAGGCACACTTTTACAGTTTACAATACCGTCTTTCTTGTGCCTTTTCCTTACATGCTTCTCTTTATGCTTACGTTATTTCTTTTTGTACTTGTATTTACCTACATGTATGAAAACAACATAAACTTGCATATAAACCAAAACCAAAACTAAAATCAACCAACGTAAAATCCACCGCCACAACATTAAAAATATGAAACAACTTAAAATTTAATCACAAACATCACACAAAACAACAACTGCAACTAAATTAAGATGTCTCTATCGGATGATCGGGAATCCCTCGGAGGAGGTAACCTACGGTTGCTAACGAGGCTTCCCACGGTTTAAATGAAATTACGGAACTCATTATGTTGGGTTTAGTAAGTTCATTTGGACTAAGTAAATCCAATAGAAAATAGTGGAGTCGGAACGAGCGAACCGTAGGATCCTAACCAGTGTTGCTCTAATCAACTTTAATATACCCTCAAAAAATTTAAAGGACTCCAACCTTAAAGCCACCTGATTTGACATTATAACTTGACACACTTGAAAACTCAAACTCGTCACGGTGAGGAACTTGAAGCTAGCATGGTGGGCAGCACGGCTATCTTCAACAGCAAAACCTGTCTTCCCCAGCTAAAACCAATCTTCCTTCCTTAGACTTAAACAACAAAGTCATAATACTTCGAGGTTGCTTGCTTATACGTAAATCCTCACAACATCTTTAGGCCTTTGCATAACCTTGTTATGCAATATAAGCCCTGACTCGTCTTAGGATTCAGAGGTTGTCGTTCATCACGACCTAAATCCTCGTATCTTCCAGTCTATTTGTGTGATTCTTTTACACGAATATAAGCCCTAAATAATAAAATTGACAGGATGAAACACCTAAATATTTCTCCTGAAAACTAAAGCCAAACATTAGGATAGCTTGGGAAGTCACCGGGGTTCTACTCCGTATCCATGACATCCCCTAGTTCTTCCTCCTTTCGATTCTACAATAAAATGTTCCAATTTTGAACAAATCCCCTTTCACACCTCTACGTCTGATCTCATTGAAAAGTCCTACCCTTTGAAATTCCCTGAAGACAATATCTCTTGATTTTTATCGAGAGTCATCTTAGGTGATTATAGGAATCATGTCCAAACCCAACTTAATATAAACCCTATTTAATCCTTTATATTAAATATGGGAACTTGTTAGCAAATACAAAGGTTTCANTCCTTAGACTTAAACAACAAAGCCATAGGATTTTGAGGTTGCTTGCTTATGCAACATAAATCCTCACATCATCTTTAGGCCTTTGTATAACCGTGTTATACAATATAAGCCCTAACTCGTTTTAGGATTCTGAGGTTGTCGTCTGTCACGAACTAAATCCTCACACATTCCAAGCCATTTGTGTGATCGTTTCACACAAATGTGAGCCCTAAATAATAAAATTGGCAGGATGAAACACCTAAATATTTCTCCTCAAAACTGAAGCCAAACATTAGGATACCTTGGGAAGTCACTGAGGTTCTCCTCTGGATCCATGACATCCCCTAGTTCTTGTTCCTTTGGATTCTACAATAAAATGTTCCAAATTTGAGCTAGTCCCCTTTCACACCTCTACGTCCAATTTCGTTGAAGAGTCTTACCATTTGAAATTCCTTGAAGATAATTTTTCTTGACTTTTATCGAGTGTCTTCTTAGGTGGCTTTGGTCATTTAAGATGTAATTAACTATAGAGGCTTGTCCTTATAGGAAGCATGTCCGAACCCAGCTTAATATAAACCCTATTTAATCTTTTATATTAAATAAGGGAACTTGTTGGCAAATACAAAGGTTTTGCAGACCAAACGAACGTCATACTTTCCTTAGTTTATTTGATAGAGCCTTATCTTTGTGTTTATCCTTCGGGATAGATACATGATTTGAGGTACAGTGCTCTTTCATTTTAAACTACAAAAATTTATCCTTTGGGATAGATACAGGATTTGAGGTACAGTGCTCTTTCATTTTAAACTATGAAAAATTAGTTTATTTGAATGAGCCTCATCCTCAATTCTTGTGTTTATCCTTCGGGATAGATACAGATTTGAGGTACAGTGCTCTTTCATTTTAAACTATGAAAAATATGGGGTCAGTTTGATTTCATATTTTAACATCCTTCCGAAGCGGGCGACGGGATTTTGATTCCAGCGACCGACAGCTTCTTACAGGCAACTCCCCTCCAACCAAAAATAACGCCGACACCAGCGCAAGATGTAGAGGCCCCTATAGCGGATTTGGACGGTCTATCAATACCTCCACTCCTAAAATCAACTAAAAATTCTAGTCTTTGAACTGTATGCTTCCCAATAAGATTTTGTGGCTGCCACCTTTCCTCATTTCTATGGAACTCTACTCCTGATTGCTCACATAAAGTGAAAATCAGGGCAGGGTAACCCAATCAACTGGCTCTAACACTATTAGCTATAATCCGAGCATGATGAACTTTCATTTTCTAAATGCAGAAGATTAGCACAGCTCTCTCCTTCGTTACTTCTCTTAGATGATCTGTTGGTAGTAATCTATTAAAGATGAAGTGGTGCCATACCTTTGACTGAATAATCATCATAGAAGTGAATAAGTTAAACTTTCTTATTGTTTTTAATCTTCCATTCTCCCAATCCATCAGTTAGAAAAGCAATCACTTCATCCAGTGATGCATCAATCATCACGAATGCAACGTATTTAAAAGAAATACATTTCTCTTTGATACTTTCCTTAGAAAATTCAACTTCCTTACCTCTCACATGGATGTGATCATCAGTGGTAAACCTCAAGTTGGCATAAAACTCCTGAATCATTGGTACAATCAGTACTGCGGTGAAGTAGCAAAACCTTTTCCAATTTCTAGCGACAATCAACCTCTCGATCTCACCACTCGAGTTAGCAAATGATCGTTCTTGAATCAAATTTTTTGATTCCATTTGAGTTATAACAATGTTGGGCTTTGAAATTGATGAATGTCCTCACATCAAAATCAACTGTCGGCTTTCCTTTCTTTACTCATGGAGCCATTGANTCAAGTCTTGTGTTTATCCTTCGGGATAGATACATGATTTGAGGTACAGTGCTCTTTCATTTTAAACTATGACAAATATGGGTTTAGTTTGATTTCATACTTCAACATCCTTCCGATGCGGGCGACGGGATTTCAATTCCGGTGACCGACAGCTTCTTACGGGAAACTCCCTACAAACCCCCTAAATAGCGCCGACAGCTTCTGGTGACTTCGCTAGGGACAAGCTTTTCTCTCCATACAAATCAGGAAATATTATCTCCACACATCGGTAATGTGTTCATGCCCCTCTTGAACCAAATTACCCTTCTTCTGTTGACATACTTAACCCATTTCTTTCTTGGGAAGGTATGGTCAACTCCCTGGAATTCAAGACTAGCTGTTCAACCATCATTGAACAGAGGGGTTCAGAAGACCATTAAGGACTTTTTAAATTTTTATATGGGGTCGGATTCCCCATAGGTGTGTCGGTGGACTAGTTCCACCTAGGCATTTTCTGCCACTAATTGGGTCTCGCACTGGATCCTAAAATATTTCACATCTCCCTTCTAAATTTGATTTTCTATTATGCAAATTAAACCAAATCTTGTTGTGCCGCACTCACTTTGAAACTTTCTTACATTAATTAAATTTCACACCCCTTAATTTCCTTAAAATACCCATAAATTAAGACCCGCCTGGTCTACAGATCAACCTCTATTTTCAATGCTTGCTCTAAAGATTATGAGGTTTTTGGCCATATAGCTAACCATAAAATTTTCTATTTTTAAAGCTTGCTACGATGGCCTACCTGACGCTGACTTTTTTGTGCAACCTGCAGACAAGTCACAAAGTCCGTAACATTGCTCCTACAATCAAATTTGGAGCCGAATTTGAAGATCTCGAGGTCATCCTCGGGAAAACCCCTTTTGTGGTAATGAAGATCGCTGCTCCGTAAATACAAGAACTGTCTGCAGAATTCAGTTTAAATTGCCTTCAAGAGTTCCCTGCCTGCAAGAAGGCTAAAGCTGCTGCCATCACGGCACCCACCAAACCTGCTATCCTCACTGCTGCTAAGGGGAAGGAAGTGATGATTGTTGAAGATCCAAATCACGTCAAGCTCAAGGACTATACCACTGACCCAAACTCAAAGGAGGAACCATAATAGAAGAGTTTGGAGGGCCATCAAAGTCTAGGCTCCCAAAGAGACACACGTTGAGGAGGAACCTCATCAAGATGAAGAAATGCTACTAGAAAATTATCCACTCCTACGAGGGAGTAGATTCCATCCTCTGACAGATACTGATGGATATGAGAGTATCCGAAGGATGACTGCCGCATTGCCATCACTTCATGGACACAGTGAGGAGGAAAAAAGTTCACTCCTATCACTCGAGTTAGTGCAGTTCTTAGAAGATTTGCTACCAAAGAAGGATGTTCGGTTAGTGAGTTACTTAAATGAGTAGGAGATGAAATTTCCCCTCGCGTGAAGAAGGAAATTTTGAAAGGCGTTAAATCTGCCGGATAATCTCGTAAGACAGCTGGAGCACTGCCTACTTGCATTCTCATTTGGCTCCACCTAGGGAACAGAGATGATACCGCAGTGATTACTACTGATCATACTGCCACTAGGACAATAGGCCGTCGACCCGTTAAGTCGAGACTGGGTCCGAAGATCTTACCCGTCATTCCTGCCATCCCAGAGATAAAGACAAAGTGATTACCTAACACTGTAGCCAGTCTACACCACGAGGAGCATGCCTTCCTTGGACATACCGATGTTTATACTAAGACGCCCCATCATGAGACATAATCGTCGAAAAAGAAGAGGGTATGGGTACCCAAGGTCGCTGCACCGATACAGTTCAGTGAGCCTACAGGACGGGAAGTAAAACCAGTGCCTGAAATATCTGACATCGTCACGACAATAACCAGCGAGATGGAGGAAAAAGTAGAGGATATCCACCATGGTCCTCCAGATCTTAAAGCAATCAAGGAGTCAATAATTTAAGAGAAAGTTGAGAAACTCAGGATTGATATTTTCAAGTTAGCTTGAGAGCACGATGTTTCCATCAATAGTAACAATGAAAATTTTGATTACAATGATTATCTGGAGGAGGATTTCATGGATCTCCATGTGGTCAAAACCAGAGCTTCCACATCCGCACGCGAGGCTCAAATTCACACTGAAGAGAACACCGTAGATGAGCTGCATAGGATTATCCTCCTAAGGGAAGGGCAAGTCAGTCTATTGGAGAAAAGAATAGAAGAGATGACTGCAGCTATGACCGCCATGGCCACCATTCAGGGGCAATCACAAGCGCCGAGATTGGCTTCTCCAGAGATTAATCAAACAGAAATCATACACATCACAGATGAAAGAAAAGAGGCTACTTCAGCAGACAAAGATGAACAACCAAAGTAAGATTCTCCATCACGTGCCATGCCAGAAAAGGAATTCAAGCAAATGGTTGAACAAGTGTGGGATGCCTTAGCCCAATCCAAGGGCGATGCATCAATTTCGAAGGGTAGACCTTACCCGAAGGAGTTTGACGCCGTCCCTCTCCCCAAGGGTTTTGTGGCCACAAAATTCAAGATATTCGATGGGACTAGAAATCCCATACAGCACGTAGCACATTTTCGAGCCAGTTGCGATGACACGAGAAATAATGAAGCTCTACTCTGCCAGCAGTTCATCAACAGATTATCAAGAATTGCTTTCGACTGGTACGCTGACTTTCCCAACGGGTCAGTTAAAATATTTTCTGAGTTGGAACAGTTATTTGTGAAAAGATTTATCGGGGCACAACATCATGTGTCTATCAAAGAGCTCACGATGGAGAAGCAAAATCCCAGCGAAACTTTGGCAGACTATATTTTGAGTTGTCCTTAGCATGAAATGTGAACCTCAGCTACAGGAACATCAAGCGATTGAGATTCTACTCAAAATCATTCATGGGCCATTAGATTTCATGCTTACAAGCCTAGTGAAATTTTGACAGACTATATTTTGGGTGGAGAAACCTTAGCATGAAATGTGAACCTCAGCTACAGGAACATCAAGCGATTGAGATTTTACTCAAAAACCTTAGCATGAAATGTGAACCTCAGCTACAGGAACATCAAGCGATTGAGAATCTACTCAAGAGCATTCATGGGTCAGTAGCTTTCATGCTTGAGAGACTCATCATCAAATCTTTTCTAAAGCCAATAGTCTTCAAGAAGAAATGAAGCACATGGAGCCACATGAAAAGGCTAAGGTGATCAGAGTGTTCAAAAAGAAATCAGGAGTAGTCTTGACTGTCGACAAAGGAAAACAGCTTATAAGGATATATACAGAAGAGCATCGCCAGTCTTCATCACAGTACTCTCAGAAATAGAGCAGCTAATCCAACCAACGGCCGCCTCAGGAGGGATCACATTGAACAGTGGGTAAAAGAACATCCCTGTTAGAGAGAAAAAAAGTTGTGTATTCTTTCAAGTATGAAGCCATACCTAACATATTCAAAAGCCTGATGAAGAAACCAGAATTCAAACTACTTGATCCAAAGAAACTCAGTGGATAAGAAGAATGAACCAAATTATTGCCCATACCACCGGTTGCTTGGGCACACTATAGACAAGTGTTTCGTCTTTAAGGACTTGCTCAAGAAGAACCTCAAGGAAGAGAATATAACAATCCTGAAGGAGTATTTCAGAGAACTGTAAAAAGGTTCCATAAACATGATTTCAGCCGAGTCAATCTCCTCAATTGATTCATATACTGGATTAGATGGATGGAGTACAGCTTGGGATGAACTCAAGAGGGTCCTTAATCACATACAGGATTCATCGAAAGAAGCTTCAACAAATATCAAAGAATGATGGAATGAGTTATGGAGCAGATCATCCAAGAAGATACTGAACAAGATCCAGTCTGCATCAAAACAAGCCTCTATTCAGAGTCCGCAACATACCAAGCCCGGGATGAAGATTTTGCCAAGAGATCCATCATTGTCAAGAATAAAGAACAAGAAGAATAAATGCATCACTGCCAAGATTGATAGCACGGGGGGTAGGATAGGGGCTGCCTCTACTAAATTGGTTGTCTCGGATTTGGGGAAGAAAATCCTTGAACCCTTGACTTTGTATGTTTATCTTTTTGTCCCTCCGGGGTCTTATGAATATAATGATTGTGATTTCGGCTAAATTTTGACTATTTTTGGTGATAACGTAATTGATTATGACCGATCTAGCTGCGATCTTGATTCTCAAAATGATGCTCAAATCGTACTCAAGTCTGATGAACTCGTTGTCAAGTCCAAAGAAGACATCAATTATATCGCTTACGACAGCACCAATAACGAGGAGCCCATTCTCGAGCATCATGGTACACCGCTTGCCATCAATTTAGATCTGCTCAATGAAAATGAAAAGACACGAGAAGATTCAACAATGATATCTCAAGGAGAAGAAATCATAGAAGTTAACTTAAGGAACGGAAAAGTGTTACCACCAAGAATAGCTCCAACAGATGAAGGAAAACAGATAATGAGTCGAGAAGATATACCCCCACCTCCACGNTTACGGCGGTTATTATGAAGTGAAATGGAGCCAAAACCTGCCAAAAGTCATCTAAAACTATCTAACCACACTTGGCATCGCCGACACTCCAGATTGGTGCTACCAGCGCTGATGTCCGTTATCTAGGGCACTGTCGGCGCCCATTCTGGAGTCGTCGGAGCCAGTGGCCAAAATTGCGATTTTCATTTTTTTATCCAATTCGATTACAAATTTTCCTCAAATGCCAATATTTGACTTAATTTCTAATAAATGCAATGTGTAGGATTATTATCTACTAATATATAGACACTTAACAAACTAAATAGTAATACATAGCAATATAAGTATGGGTTGCCTCTCACAAAGCACTTGGTTTAACGTCGTCAGCCCGACATACCATTTATTTAGTTGGTTTGACTTAACAATAAAACTTCTTTAAATTGAGGTATGTGCCCATCATAATAATGTTTTAAATGATGCCCATTAAATTTAAATATCTTTCCAGTGTTAGGAATTTAATAACAACAGTTCCATAAAGATATACTTTAATCACTTTAAATGGTCCTAACCATCTGGATTTTAGTTTTCCTCGAAATAATCTCAATCTTGTATTGTATAGTAGAACTTCTTGTCCAGGTTCAATTTTTTTCTCAACAATCTTTCGATCATGCCATATTTTCTTTTTCTCTTTATAGATTTCGCATTATCATATGCTTCATTTCTAATCTCCTCAAGTTCATTTAGTTGCAAAAATCTTTTCTCACCAGCGTCCTTTAAATTAAAATTAAATTCTTTAATAGCCTAAAATGCTTTATGTTCCAATTCTACTGGTAAATGACATGTTTTTCCAAAAATCAATCTATTTGGGGATATTCCTATAAGAGTATTATAAGCAGTTCTATATGCCCATAATGCAGTATCTAGTCTAGCAGAACGATCCAATTTACAAGGATTTACAACTTTTTCTAAATTTCGTTTAATTTCACGATTTAATATTTCTGCTAGACAACTAGTTTGAAAATCATAAGCAATAAAGAATATATGCATTATATCATATTTCTTGATTAATTTTTTTATTCTCTTATTCCTGAAATGAGATCCTCCATCAGTAATGATTACTCTCGACATTCCATATCTTGTAAAAATATTTTTATTTAAAAATTTAAAAACACTCCGAGCGTCACATCTAGGCACAACAATAACTTCAATCCACTTAGACATATAATCAACAGCAAGTAATACATATAAATTTCCAAATTAAGGCATAAATGGTCCCATAAATCTAATCCCTACACATAAAAAATTTCAACTTCTAATGTGTAACTTAGAGGCATTTCGTCTCTTCTGGAAATATTTCCTACTCGTTGACATCTATCACATGTTTTAACATATTCATTAATATCTCTAAAAGTAGTAGGCCAATAAAATCCAGACTGCAAAATTTTATATGCAGTTCTATATATTCAAAAATGTCCTTAAAATTCAGAATCATGGCATCTTTCAATTATCCGTTGAGTTTCTTTATAAGACACACATCTTCTAATAATTAATTCTTTACATTGTTTATAAAAATATGGGTCATCCCAAAAATAGTCTTTCGAATCATAAAAAAATTTCTTTAATTGTGGATTCCTGATATCAAGTGGTAGAATGTCTCTTAAAATATAGTTTACTAAATCAGCATACCATGGTACATCCATTTCATTAATACTATATAAATGTTCATCAAGGAAATTTTATAAAATTTCCTTTGCAAAATTAGTTAATATTTCTATTTCTATTCTAGACAAATGATCAGCTATTTGAATATCATTTCTCTTTCTATCTACATCATTTCCCTTTCCATCTACCACGATCAAATCAAACTCCTGCAATAGAAGTATCTATTTAATTAATCTTGATTTAGCATCCTTCTTTTGCATCAAGTATTTAATAGCAGAATGATCTGTATGCAATATACATTTAATTCCAATTAAATAAGATCTAAAGTTATCAAATTCAAAAACAACAACTAATAACTCTCTTTCAGTAGTAGTATAATTAATTTGAGCATTAATTAGAGTTTTACTAGAAAATAGCTAATAACTCTCTTTCAGTAGTAGTATAATTAATTTGAGCATTTTTTAGAGTTTTAATAACGATATATATAACTTTAAAAACTTTGTCATGCCTTTGTCCTAATACAACCCCAATAGCATAATCACTCGCATCAAACATTATTTCAAATGGTTTCTCCCAGTCAGGTGGTACTATTATAGGAGCAATGATTAATTTTTTCTTTAATAATTCAAATGTTGTTATGCATTCCTCATTAAAAACAAATTTCGTATCTTTTTCTAAAAGTTGGCATAGGAGTTTAGTTATTTTTAAAAAAATTTTTATGTAGCGCCTGTAGAAACCAGCATGTCCTAGAAAACTTCTCACCCCTTTAACAATTTTAGGAGGTGGTAATTTTTCTATAACTTGGATTTTTATAGGATGTACTTTTATGCCTTTTTCAGAAATTTTATGCCCAAGAACAATACCTCTTGCAACCATATATTGACATTTTTCCCAATTTAAGACTAGGTTGATTTTTTCACATCTCTCTAGAAATTTTTCTAAATTATTAAGACATAACTCAAACGAAGTCCGAAATACAAAAAAAAATCATCCATAAACACTTCAATTCCATGCTCAATAAAATTGATAAAAATTGACATCATGCATATTTGAAATGTTGCAGGTGCATTGCATAGTCCAAAAGGCATTCTACGAAAAGCAAATGTTCCATATGGGCTTGTAAAAGTTGTATTATCTTAATCTTCTAGAGCAATTAGAATTTGGTGATATCTGATATATCCATCTATAAAGCAAGTATTTATTTCCAGCAAATTTATCCAACATTTGATCTAGAAAGGGCAAAGGAAAGTAATCTTTTCTGGTGGCCATATTTAGTTTTCTATAGTCAATACAAATTCGCCAACTAGTTACTTATCTTACTGGTATCAATTCATTTTTCTCATTTTCTTCAACAATTACTCCTCCTCTCTTCGGAACACAGTGAATTGGGCTTACCCAAGCACTATCTGAAATAAAATATATAATTCCAGCTTTTAAACACTTCAAAATCTCTTTTTTAACAACTTCTTTCATTAGTGGGTCTAATCTTCTCTGATGATCCGCTTTAGGTTCATATTGTTCATCTAATAAAATTTTATGCATAAAAATTGAAGGTCTAATTCTTTTAATATCTGCTAAAGTCCATCCAAAATCCTTCTAATACTTTTTCAACATCTCCATCAACTTTTGTTCCTGAATTTTAGTTAACTCAGAAGATATATTAACAGGCAATGTAGATGACTCTCCTAAAAATACATATTTTAAATGGGCAGGTAATATCTTCAATTCAAATTCAGGTGGTTTAATACTTGAAGGAATAAGAATTTTATTATCATTTTCCAGCAAGTCTAATGCTTCAAATTTGCCTTGAATATAATCTAAATCTTCTTCTTTTACTTCATTTTTAGTATAAAAAAATTCTCCTTGCTTTAATTTATTTTTGAATTCATTCTTAAACTGCTCATGACTTAGATAATCAGCTACTTCCATCCTGAAACATTTGTTATCTTTTTCTATTGAAGGATATTTCATAACTTTTGCTATATTAAATTTTGCTTCTTGATCATTAACTCTCATCATTAATTATCCTTTTCGCACATCTATTATAGCTCTCCCTGTTGCAAGAAATGGTCTCCCTAAAATAATGGGAATCTCTTTATCTTCCTCCATAATCTACAGGGAAAATATATTTATCCACTTTTACTAGCACATCTTCTATAGACTCCTTTGGATAAGTTATTGATCGATCAGCTAACTGAAGAGTTACAGTATAGGGGAAATTTCTCCCAAATCTAAACATTTAAAAATTAATAAAGGCATAAGATTGATACTCGCTCCTAAATCACATAAAGTTTTTCCGTAAAATTTTTCTCCAATTGCACAAGGTATAGTAAAACTACGAGGATCTCTTAATTTTTTAGGAAGCTTTGTCTGAATAATAGCACTATACTCTTCAATAAGTGCAACAGTCTCATGATTTGTAAACTTCTTTTTCTTGTTTAATACATCTTGCATAAATTTAACATAACTTGACATTTGTTTCAAAGCTTCAACAAAAGGAATATTTATCATTAACTTCTTAAGGATTTTTAAAAATTTTGTAAATTATTTATCTTTATTCTTCTATTTCAGTCTTTGAGGAAACATGGGTAATGGTTTTTCTATAGGGCTCTGAGTTTGTTCATTTTCCTATTGATCATTTTCCATTTCTTCATTTTTTTCATCAGCTTTAGTTTCTCTTTGGATCCTTGTTTCAACTTCTTTTCCACTTCGTAATTGAATAGCTTTAATTTTCTCTTTATTTTGATCTTTTGGATTAACTTCCACAGTACTTGGAAGAATTCCAGAAGGTTTATTACTAAGTGTAGTAGCAATATGTCCTAATTGATTTTCAATATTTCTAATAGCAGCCCTTTTATTATGTATTTGATTTCCCATATTCAACATTACTTCTTCCATCTTTAACTTCTTTTCCTTAACTTGTGGGTTAGGGTTGGAGTTAAATCCCAGAGGATAATATGGTCAAAAATTAGGATTTCCTTGATTGTTAATATTTCTGGATGGATTCTCCGAATTATTATAATTATTCCAGCAAAACTTAGGGTGATTTTTCCAACCAGGGTTAAAATAGTTAGAACATGGATTGTTATTTTGATTATTTATAGCATTTAAAGTTTCATAAGATGATTGAGTATCATCAATCTGTCCTGGTGAATTGAGAATAATTTATTCCCATTTGATCAATCTTTTTAGAAATAACAGTAATTTGTGATGCCAAAATAGACATTGCATTAGAATCATGAATACTAGATACTCTCTTAGAATTTATCCTTTCAGAGGGCCATTGAAAATTATTAGTAGCCATTTCTTCAATTAAAGAATATGTTTCATCAAAAGGTTTTGACATTAATGAACCACCCGCAACAACATCTATAATACATCTCAGTGATCCTACTAATCCATTGTAAAATGTTTGAATTATTTACCAATCTGGTAATGCATGATGTGGACATTTCTTAAGAACATCTTTAAATCTTTTCTAAGCTTTGTATATTGATTTCCCTTCAAACTGACAAAAAGATGTAAAATCATTTCTAAGCTTAGCGGTTTTCAAGGGTGGAAAATATTTAGCCAATAATTTTTTTGATAGTTCTCCCCAAGTTCTAATAGATTCAGGTGCTAACAAATTTGACCAAGCCTTGGGTTTATCCCTCAATGAAAAAGGAAAAAGTCTAAGCCTAACAGCATCATTAGACACTCCGTCATAATTAAATTTGGACAAATTTAAAGAAAACTAGGAAGATGTAAGTTAGGAGCTTCAATATGTGATCCTCCAAACTGATTATTTTGTACCATTTGAATAATAGCATGTTTAAGCTCAAATGAATTAGCAGCAACATCAGGAATTGGAATAGTCAAGTGAAGTTCACTTGTTGTCGGATTTGCATAATCTTATAAAGGTCTTTATTGATTTTCATTTATTGGACTATCAAAGTTGTTCTCCATTTCTTGTAAATTTTTAATTTTTCTTTATTGTTTATGAATTTTTCTAATAGTACATTATAATTCTAAATTGTAAGGTACTAAACCTTCAGATCTAATATTTCACATAAAAAATAAAGCAAGCAAAGTAAAACACTCTAATAAAAATATTTCTTTTTGGATTTTTGATTTTTAATTTTTTTTATTTTTTTGTTAATAATAATTTTTTTATGGTATATATATTATCTCTAAATTTCCTAATTTATCACAACTATTTAATTCAACCGTTACTTTCCCCGGCAACGGCGCCAAAAACCTGATCCAAGTTTTTGTTGCGATAGATTGTGTAAAATTTAATTAAATATAATCAATTAATATTTGAATTCTTGGCAAGTATATGTACTGTTATGAAGTAATAATGGACTTTCTATTTAAGCCCCAAATATCGATCCTATGGGGAAGGTTTAAATTGGAAATGACAAATTTGCTTGAAAATTCACAGAAAGTCAATTGAAATCACTGTCACTAATTTCAGTTGTTGAGATGTAATCAAAATTAAATTTCTAAACTATTATCAGATCAAATAGTTAAAATTTAAAATAATAAATACTAATCTATTAACTATATTTATGTAATGGAGATTCTAATGTGAAAAAGCATCCTTCCCACTACAATGAGGCTATGATAAAATGAGATGAGATAAATGTTTATAATATGTATTATGCAAAAAAGGAACAATTTTAATTCTCTACCCTGATACAATGCATAGAAAATCATTGGCTAATCTCAGTGTTTAGTCCTTAAATTTGTGGTTAGGCTAGGAGGATACTGGCTCCCACTTCCCTTCAATTGAATGCTAGCTCTCGCTTCAGTTCTTAAGCACTACGACTAAATTGAAGATTTTAGTCTATCACCCTAAAGGTTCTTCAATTCTACACCTAACAAAAAATATTTCCCCATTTATTTTCACTTAATTCCATAAACGATGTTCTCCTTCATGGAATCAAATTTGATCCTTACTTTGTTGTAAAACTCATACTCCATTTCCCGGATCATATGTTTCACAACACATTTTAACAATTCAATTGACGAGATCAAAAAGTAAATTAAGTTCGGAGTTGTAAAATCATCATAATTTATTCTACAATTTAATGTTGGCACACTCATTTTATCTCTTCATTTCACCATATCTCAGAGTAGGGAGAAAGATAGAGGGAACTACTCAGACTTCATGAGAAAGCAATAACAAAACACTAATTTCATATATAAAATAAAGTCCATAAAAAACTAATAAACAAACAATACTTATATGAAAACTCTTTCTCAAAGCAAATCCTTTGTAGTCTTTCTTTAGAAATGCAGGAAGAAGATATCTCTCACTTTTCTCCTTCTATAACACCCTTACAGAAAGTTTCACACTAAATCTCACCATAAAAACTCTAAATTATGAAAGCAAAATCATTAATTGACTCCAATATGGAAGTAGAATGGAATGATATGGTGCAAAAAATGAAAGTAAAGGAGTGAAAAATGTAGAGGAGCGCTTTTTCTGATGAAATTTGGCCCCAAATTGACCCCAAGGTCAGTTATCCAAGAGGTGCCTCCAAAAACTCTCCAAGAAGTCATCCAAATACATTGAACCTTCTAGAAACGGGGTCTGCACCGGCTTTGGTGCCATCAACGCTGGTCTGAAGTCGTCGACGCTGAGTAAAAAATCTCCGTGTTAATTTATTCTGCGCCGTCGGTGCTGCCGGTGCTGAGCATTTCTTCAAAAACGTCATTTTGAGTCCAAATTTCATCCTCTTTGCTTTATTTTTGCTTTAAGCCTTAAAAATCAACAACCTGCAAGAAAAAATCAAAATACGTTACATAAAAGTGGAAGATCACAAAAAATAGGTATAAAATATGGGTCTAAAAATGCATATATTTTTGGTGTATCAGCTTCCAAGGAAAGAGCACTTTCTCACAACTCTCATAAGGTACTTGTGATTGACTGCATATTAGGAAAATAGTGGATAAATGACTCAATCCAGTTGTAGATCCATTAAAAATCAAACTCAAAATCGATTTTACAATTATTGATCCAAAATCAACGGGTTTTTTAGTTTGAATACAGTAGTTTAGAATAACTCTCTCCATACTTACCTTACTGATTTTCATAGTGGGAAGTAATTTTAATGTAATAAAGAAATGCATGCCTTAGAAGCACAATTTAATAATGATGAAGAAAAACATACATTTCCATCATCTCTGGCTTCTAGTTTTGCATCTTCATCTATAAGGTATCGATAGAGTTCATTCATATTATCTCTCGTAGGGGTAAAATTTGGATAGTGGAAAATAGATAAATCTTCAATCATAAACATCTCCTTTATTCTTGAAGGAGCAAATTTCACAAATCTGACTCACACATAGATAATTTATTGTTTGATTCTATGAAGATTTGCATAAAACTCTTTCACCACAAGGACAACTATGGAAGCAGTAGTGTAGCAATGCACTTCCCAGCATATCTGCATAATAATATCTTCTAGACGAGTATTCAGTGCATTGAATTCTTGATTCACAAACCCCCTTTATTTGATTAGCCTCTTCTTCATAAGAACACAATCATGTAACTTATGCGTATCGAAACTGACAAATTTTCTCTCGTTGAAAATTTCAAATCTAGAGGGATTTTTAGAATAGGACGACATTGGAATTGAAAACTAATGACTCTTCCCTCGTTTTCCCCTTTTTAATTTACTTTGAAATCAATTTTTATGATTTATAAGGGGAAAAACCCACTAAAAATCGCAAAAAAATCACCATTTAAAATATTTTAAGTCATTTTTGTTGTCGCGGTACTTCCTACACTAATTTAGGCGCATAATGTGCCAGCTGTTTGGAATATGGTTCATCAAGCGTCAATCTGTCACATCAATCGCCAATATGGCGCATCATGCGCTAGTTCCAAAAAAATTTACCAGTTCGATTTTTATCCAATAAATTCTCAATTTTTCCATATAATTAGGTAAATAAGATGTTTTTAAATATTTTCTCAATGTCAAATTTTCTCAAATACATGAAATCTATGGAAGCACAAATATATTAATATATGTAAAATATTCCAAAAAATAACATAGAAATTAAATAAAAAATGATAAATATGGGTAACTCCCACAAAGCGCTTGGTTTAATGTTGTTAGCCCGACATTCCCAGTCTTTATTTTGGGTGGCCTAACGTTATGGTCTTTTTAAAAACTGATCTTTAACCATCAAAATATGGCTTCAATATGTGCCCGTTAACTTTAAATATCCTTCCAGGCTTGGGATCTTCAATATTAACAGCTCCATACAGATAGTCTTTAGTAATTTAGACTTTAGTTTTTTTGGAAATAATCTTAATCTTGTATTGTATAAGAAAACTTCCTATCTAGGGTCCAATTCTTTTTTATTATCTTCTGATCATACCATTCTTTCATTCTTTCCTTGTAAATTCAAGTATTATCTTAAGATTCATTCCAAATTTCTTCAAGCTAATTCAATTGCAGTAATTTTTTCTCACCAACATCTTTCAAGTTGAAATTGAATTCCTTAATAGCCCAACAAGCTTTATGTTCAAATTCTACTAGTAAGTGACAATTCTTCCCAAAAAAAATCTATTTGGGGACATTCCTTTATATGACTTATATGCTTTCCTGTATGCCTTCAATGTAGTATCTAATGTAGCAGACCAATCCATTTTATTAGGATTCTCACCTTTTTCCAATTTTTTTTATTTTCACTATTAAATACTTATGCCAAACCACTAGTCTATGTGTGATAAGTAGTTGCAATTTTATGCATTATATTATATTTTTCCTCCAATCTTGCAGTTGTTGCATTCCTAAAATGAGATCCTCCATCTGTAATGATTACTCTCGCCCTTTCATAACTTGTAAAAACAGTTTTAATTAAAAATTTTAAGACACTCCGAACATCACATCGAGGTAAAGCAATTGCTTCAATCCATTTTGAAACAAAATCANCTCAATGAAATCATCCTTAATTAAACTTTTAAGGACTCGCCAAAATATGACATAGGGTTAGGAAAACCACCAAAACTTACTTTTCTTGCTCTTCATAATTTTAAGTTTCAGGTGGTGGAACGAGAAGACTCGTCAGGTACACTTTTATAGTTTTTAGTGTTGTCCTTCTTGTACTTTCATACTGTAATTTTATAACTGCAAATTTGCATGCTAAACAAAGATTTCACCCTGTATGAAAACTAAAACTATCAGGATAGCCACATAACCATAACCAAAACCAAAACTAAAATCAACCAAGATAAAATCCACCGCCACAACATTCAAAATATAAAACAACTCAAAATTTAATCACGAACATCACACAAAACTACAACTTCAACTAAATTAAGACATCTCTATTGGATGATTGGGAATTCNGCAAACTTAAATTTTTGAAAGATTTACATGAAGAGCTTTAAAAATGAAGGGTAAAAGAAAGCAATAAATACATAAAAAAAAATTTATACCTGTTGGAGATTCTGATTTTTGATCATAAATTTTGAAAATATTGTAGGTGTTAAAATTAAAACTACAAGACTAAAAACATAACAAAGTGCTGAAAATAACAACAGAACTAAACTAAATTCTAAAAACGAAAATAGTCTTCCACATTACAATTTCACATAACATAACAAATAAAGTCTAAACAACATTACAACACAAACAATACAATCACACAGTACAAACACAAACAAACAAACAAAAAGATCACTAGTCAATTTCATCTTCGTCTTCATCTACGTCGAACTTCTGCTACTGATATGGAGTAAACACAAGGTGAACAGGGAACTGAACTGATTGTTCTCCCCTTAGATATCTAACTAAAGCATCATCATAAGCAGCATCATACTCAAATTTTTGCCAAATCAAACCATCAGTGTGAGCATTTCTGGCTTCTATATTATGCATCATATAATCCATCCTCAAAATATCTCCTTGTTGTATCATCATCTGATCCAAAAGTTCTCTGTTGCTGGGGTCACTAGAAGTAGGTCCATGAGAGGTAGAAGAAATATCCCTAGAAGTAGAAGGAATATCTCTAGCTTTACTACTAGATCTCTAGTCAAAATTCATATGTCTTGTTGTTAGCAGGCGGAATAGGTATCTGAGGCTCAATCCTCTCCTCATCATGTCTAAAATCAACTCCAGCCTGCTCAAAAAGTTTGTAAATAAGAGCAGGGAGTGTAAATCCAGTAGAAGTCTCTCCCAGAGCAATAGACCGTGTGTTCATATAAATAGTATAGCCCACAATTTTGTCCATAACT
Source organism: Phalaenopsis hybrid cultivar (assembly GCA_002079205.1). Classification (NCBI taxonomy): domain Eukaryota; kingdom Viridiplantae; phylum Streptophyta; class Magnoliopsida; order Asparagales; family Orchidaceae; genus Phalaenopsis; species Phalaenopsis hybrid cultivar. The sequence continues at coordinate 256,487 of JXCR01143744.1, read as the reverse complement.
AGCTGAATACAAGTTTAGGATGGCTCTATCTTTGGTCACCTCACTATGATGGTCCGTCGGAATCATTCTTCCAGAAATAAAATAATGTCAGGCCTTAGATACTACATTTGAACTAGTACGGGGAAAGTTAACATTAACTCTACTTTTTATTTTTCAAGTCACTTTCTCACTAGTCAGAAAAGAAATATCTTCATCCAAAGCCTGATCAGTAACAGAAAAAGAATGATACTGGCATCTATACACATCTTCTACAGATAAAATCTCATTTATGTTCTTTGAAGTAAATTCTACCCTTTTTCCACTAAAAAATACATAATCATCAGAAATTTCAAGAAGGTTGGCATAAAATTCCATTATAATCCCAACTATCACATCAATAGTAAAATAGCAGAAGTTTTCCCATTGTCAAGCAATAATCAAACATTCAACTTCTCCTCCTCAATTTTTAAAACGTTGGTCCTGAATTACTTTTTTATTTTCACAAATGCTATGAAATCAAGCACTGGCTCTAAAGCTAACAAATTTTTGTTCATCATATTATATTTTCTTTTTGCTCGATCTAGGTGCCATTGGAAATCTAGAGAATTTAAAAAATCTGAATAAATTCTAAAATTCCAAAAATCAAAATGTAAAACATTTTAAACTTCAAATAACTATATAAGAGTTCATCACCAAAAGATTTTTCTCAAAAAAAAATTTCATACTTTCGGATCCATGCAATGTGAGATAAATCCTTGGTGAAAATAAAAAATTTTAGGTTTAAAGTGTAGCTCTTACCTAGAGAGAATGAAATCCGAAGTCTTTTAGCCTCTAAATTGCCCCAAATCCAAGCCGCCCAAACCGAAGGTTGAAGATGACTTAAGCGTAAAAATGGTGGCCACAGTAAAAACTGTAAATTTTTAGGAGTTAAAATCTGTTGTCGGGTCGAGGGCGCCGTCTGCGCTGAAGGCCCGAAAATTTCATATTTTGATTTTTTTAAATTTTCAATTTCCTATCAAATTACTCCAAAATTTTTTATTATTTTAAACTCAAATTTTTATCTAATAATAATTCACAAAACAAAACATTTCATCAACACGAATTTTCACAAACAACAACAAACTAACTTTTATATATGAAAGTACACTTTTTACAAATACATTTCTTAATTACACAATCATACATATTAAACAAACTAATTATAAATCAGCGTCAAAATTAAGCTACAACACTAAACGTTGTCACAAAACTATACACATAATCAAAGTTCAGAATTCTAAAGCAAAAACAACAAACCAAACCAAATTAAATCCACACAATTACACTAAATATATTCAATGTTCTAAAATAGATAGCGAATTTAAAGTATTCAATTATTACACCTCTTCTTCAATGCTTTCTCCTCCTTTGATATCTTCCATAGATTGGAAATGAACATATAAGTTGTAGAAGGATCGGAGCGGGAATTGATCTGTCTAATTTTCTTCGATCCACCCATTTTCATTAAACATCTGAACAAATCATGCTTCAAAAGTTCTAGTGGGATCAAAATTTTCTTTCATTCTCCAATCTAGGTGATCAAAAAGGAATTTAAGATCTCCTACTACATTCGTAATACTCTGAAGTTCCCTTTCAATTTTCTTCAATTTCATTTCCAAAGCAAGCAAACTTCCAACTATTGGTTGGTATTATTGGAGTTCAAACACGTGAAGATTGATCTATGATGGCTTCTAATACTTCATTTCCATTTCCACAATAATTCTCATCTATAGGATTCATGGGCTACCAAGGTAATAAAGTCTTTTCCTAACTTTCATATGGAACTTGGGCTTGACTGCAAATCAAAAGGATGGTAGATAGATGCTAAAGTCCATAAATTGGTCCATTAGTAAGGATACCCATAATAGATTTAAATATAATAGACCCTATATCAATGGGTTTTTCCATTTTAATGCAGAAATTTAAAATAGTTCATTCTTTGGTGATTCTACTAATTTCATAGTAGGGAGTAATTTTGCAGCAAGAATGAAATGTCTGCTTCAAAATTGGATTAAGTAATGAAGTGGAGAAACTAACATATCCTTCATCTCGTATCTCCCACATATAACTTTAACCCGTCAGAAGATTATACACGTCTTGCATGAAATCTCATGTAGGAATGAAATTTGTATAATGACAAATTAGAATGTTATCTATCATATATAATTCATTAATCCTTGCAGGAGTAAATGGTGCAGCCTTACCTCGTACGAAGAAAACACATTGAGTAATTCCATTTAAGTTTGCATAAAACTCTTTCACCGCAGCTACGAAAACCGCAGATGTAGTGTAACACATAACTTCCGAACGCCTTTGCAGAATGATTTTATCAATCAAACCAGTAGGACTGGTCACTCTATGATTAACAAATCCTGTTTCCTTGATCAATCTCCTCTTTGTAATAACTTTATTGTATAATCACTCCGCATCANACCTTCACAGATGAAGACTTGCTGCTCGGTACCGCCGACCACAACCGTCCACTCTACATCTCCGTCAACATTTGCAGATTTGTGTTATCTAGAGTTTTAGTAGATCCTAAAGCATCTCTTAACTTGATGAGCCTACGGACATTGGCCTATTTGGATATTGAAGCTCAAGAGCTTACGACCGATAAGATGATGTTAAGAGGATTCAACCAAAAGGGAGAAAGAGCCATTGGATCAATTACATTACTTATGAAGGTTGGAGAACTTGTGAATACCGTTGAATTTCATATCATTGACGCTGAGACCTCTTTTAATCTATTGGGTCGACCATGGATTCATGAGCACAATATGGTTCCATCATCCCTACACGAGTGTATCTACTTATGAAGGTCAGAGAACTCGTAACAACCGTTAAATTTCATATCATCGACGCCGAGACCTCTTTAACGCTCTATTAGGGTTGACCATGGATTCATGAGCACAATATGGTTCCATCATCTCTACACCAGTGCATCAAATGCCACAAAGACGGTCAAGAAAATTGCATCAATGGAGACCTACAACCATTTTCAGTGCATGAAGTTGGTATCCATGAAGATCCTGCTACTACGTGCCTCCAAAGAAGACAGTCTTCTCGAGTGAGATTTTGAAAAATAAAAATGAAAATTTAGAACAATCACAAAGAGGAAGCCAAACAACTCTACTTCAACAACCTTCTACCACTCCCTTACAACGAGTTGGTGGAGGTTCTTCTAGTTCATGCACCCGAGGTCGAGGCCGGGGACGTGGACGACAAAAGATCAATTTAGTAGTTGAACGGACTAGGCCAACCATCAACATTGGTGATTAAGATAGTTTTGAAGATAAGATAATGATGACAAAGCAGAAGAGACCTTAGTATGAGATCTATCTAGAAGATACAGAGAAGAATGAATATGAAACAATGTACGATCGGATAAACCACTATGTGAATACTATGACCCTTACTCCCATTCTCTTACAAAAGGTTGAGAGTTTAGAGGTCAAGGAAGTCCATAGTGTTGGTTCAAAGCTGATCAAATTTTATCGTGCTTCTACCTTTACTGAGCTTGAAAAACATGTAAATTTGGATGTTGATTCTAATGAATTAATGAAATTGTCTTTTGGTTACTTCTCGCCTTGTGTTCAAAAGTTAATCCAACAGGGACACTTACCGAAACAAATTTCAAAAGATAAATTTTAACATCTTAAAAAACTATGGAATGCTAAAAGTCGATCTCCCAATTCAAAAGAAGGTCTCGGATTTGGTACAGTTGGACCAGTCGATGGTTCTGAATTTTGCATGGTTGTTACTAATGCGTTAGAAGGGGATCGCCTTAATGTAGAGGATGACTATACTGATCAACCAATAGAAGATACTCCACCAAAATTTGAGGAGGAAATTAAATCTACTATCGATGAATTGAAAGAGATTAACCTTGGGACTAAAGAACGACCCCGACCTACATTTATAAGTTCTTTACTTGATGACGAAGAATCTGCAGAATTGGTCGAACTATTAACTGAATTTAAAGATTGCTTTTTCTTGGAGCTACGATGAAATGCTAGGACTATCAGAAGTAGTTTCAGTCCATAAACTTGGGGTGGACAAGAATATAACCCTAGTAAAACAAGCTCTCAGGAGAATGCGCCTTGAAATAGAACAACAAGTTATCGTCGAAGTGAAGAAGTTGATCGATGCCAAATTTGTGAAAGAGGAGCATTATCCCATATGGTTGGCTAATATTGTACCTGTTAAGAAGAAAAATGGACAAATCCACATTTGTGTCGGCATCAAAGATTTGAATAAGGCATGTTGAAAAGACGAGTTTCCACTACCTATACTAGAGATGATGCTGGATATCGCTTCAACACATGAAGTTTTCTCCTTCATGGATGGATCATCAAGATACAACCAAATCAAGATGGCTCATGAGGATGCAACACTTACAGCTTTAAGAACACCGATTGGAATCTTCTGCTACACAGTGATGTCGTTCGGCCTAAAGAACACCGGAGCAACATATCAGCGTGCAATGCCAAAGATTTTTGACGACCTCATTCACAACCAAGTAGAATACTATGTGGATGACATGTTCATCAAAAGTAAATGAAAATAGACCACTTGTATAATTTGAGGATTGTGTTTGAATGGTTACGACGATATGACCTTAAAATGAATCCCTTAAAGTGCGTCTTTGGTGTTACCTCTGGGAAATTTCTAGGATTCGTTGTCCGTCATCGGGGAATCGAGATTGACTTGGATAAGATTAAAGCTATCTTGAAAATGTCTCCAACTAAGACCTTGAAGCAGTCCTTCCAGGGGAAGTTGGCATATCTGAGACGCTTTATTTCTAATCTCTCAGGTAGGTGTCAGTCTTTCTTGGCATTAATTGAAAAGGACGCCAAATTTATTTGGGAAGAGAAATGTCAGCGGGCCTTTGAGGACATTAACAATATTTAATGAAACCACTTGTTTTGGCAGCTCCTATCCTAGGGAAATCGTTGATACTTTATATCGTGGCTTTAGATGACTCTCTCGGAGCCCTCTTAGCCTATGTCAATGATGAGGGTAAAGAAAATGCACTCTACTACTCGAGTCGTCATCTAATACTGACGGAGATAAGGTATCCACCTATTGAGAAACATTGTCTGGCGTTAATTTTTGCCGCCCAAAAGCTTAGACATTACATGCTTTCTCATAAGATCACCCTAATCTCGAAAGTTAATCCATTGCAACAGCTGATGACCCGACCAACACTCTCCGGACGTTTAGCAAGATGGTCAATGATCTTGTTGCAACTTGATATAAATTTTGTTCCCCTTCATGCTATCAAGGGACAGATATAAGTAGATTTTCTCGTTGCACACCCATTGCCAGCTGGGTCCTCCCTCAATGACAAGTTACCAGAGGAGCAAATACTACAAATGAAATTTTCTAGTGCGCAAAGCTGGGAAATGTACTTCAATGGTGCTTCATCAGCCAGAAAAGACAAAAGGTCAGGCACATTTATACTGGGCAAAGCAGGGATCGGTTTGATCTTTATTAAGCCAGATAAGGGTATTTTGAGGCTCTCATACCACCTGACAGAGAAGTGCACCAACAATGAAGCAGAATACGAAGCTTTAATCACCGAATTAGAATTGGCAATCTCAATGGATATAACAAATATTGCCATTTATGACAATTCTCAACTTGTCATCCAACAAGTCGCTGGACAATACCGAATTCTGAAACTGAGACTAGCAAAATATCACTGATACATAGTGAAGCTCTTGGAGCAGATTCCTGAGGTGACTTTCTACCAGTTTCCTCGGGGATATAATGCCCATGCCGACGCTCTAGCAAAACTTGCTAAGGAAATAGCATATCCCCTAGAGGATTCCATCAAAGTCACAGTGGAAGGAAGACGAGTCTTGTCTCGGAACAACTTCAAAACTCTATACAAGCTTGGAAAAGAAGAAACAATAAATACTATTGCAGACATCAACGAAGATTGGCGCAAGCCATTAATAGAATATTTGCATGCTAGAAAGCTGCCAGAAAACAAGCCTGAGGCGCACCACATCACAAGGAGAGTTATGTCTTATGCCCTGGTAGGAAATGTTCTCTACAGAAGACCATTCGACCAGATGTGGCTACGGTGTTTGAGCAGAGCTGAAGCACAAAATATTGTCAAAGAGGTACATGCAGAATTGTGTGGCGCTCACAAGTCAGGGCCAAAAATGAAAATGAAGATCAAAAGACTCAGGCAATGATGTCTGATTGCATGGATACAGCCAGAAGATGTCACCAATGTCAAGTGCATGGGGTGGTCTTACACCAGCCTCTAAATGTGCTACACCCAACTGTTGTCTCGTGGCCATTTGAGTGTTGGGGCACGGACATAATAGGTCCGATAGACCCTCCATTTTCTAGAGGACACAGATTTATACTCACCGCTACATATTACTTCTCCAAATGGGTAGAGGCAGTACCGTTACGTCAGGTTATGACACAGCTGTCCTTCAATTTTTCGAAAGTCAAATCGTCTACCGTTTCGGAGTACCGCGAAGAATAATCTCTGACAATGGGACAACTTTCAAAAATACTAAGATCAATAATTTTGTCAGAAGACATGGGATAGATTGGAGATACTTTACGATTTACTATCCCAGAGCAAATGGTCTGGCTGAGGCTTTTAACAAGACACTGGTACATATTTTGAAGAAAACACTGGATGAAAATAAAAGGGATTGGTACAACAAACTATTAGAAGCCTTATGGGCCTACCAGATGACTTTCAGGACTCCCACTTAGTGTACACCCAATGTGCTTGTGTATGGGGCCAAGGCTGTGCTACCGCTAGGAATCCAGACACCATCTCTCAGAGTCGTCATTGCCAACGAACTCACAACGGAAGAAAGTGCAAATTTAGACTTGAAGGACTGGAGAGTCTTGAGGGAAAATGACTAGAAGCTCAACAACATTTGGAGCTCTACCAGGCAAAGATGGTACAAGCCCATGAGGAATTGAGCCGCCCAAGGACATTCAAAGTTGGTGACCTCGTACTTGTGCTCAAAAGACCTATTCTTGCACACTCATTCAAAGTTGGTGACCTCATGCTTGTGCTCAAAAGACCTATTCTTGCACGCCGCAAAATAAGTGAAAATTTTGAGCCAACTTGGGAGGAACCATTTATCGTTGGGAAGGTCTATACAGGAGGAGCCTACCAGTTAGTGGACTTCCAGGGCAAAAAACCCATGTTACCGATAAATGGATGATACCTAAAAACCTATTACGTAACCTGATGCTGCTCAATGCCGCTTTCCTCTGCTTTCTCTAAAACTTTGAAACTTTGATTATTTTAGGGTTATCTATGTGGCGAAATGTCTATAATCGAGTCCAAATTTTGTAATTAACCTCATTATAATGAAAACTTTGAGAAAAATTTTTGAACTTCACACGTTCTCTTTTCCACTTTTGAATTTAAATACCCTACTAAATTAAACAAAACTCACACATAAAATGAATAATCCTTTTCATCAAAATAAACTAAAATTTACTTTAATGAATTCTTTATTTTGTTTTTGTTCTTGCCAAGTTTCAGCCCACTGACATTTTTTTCTATCGTCTACAGAAAAATGTCAGGACAGAGGCTGATATTTACCTTCCAGGATGGCTGGAACCTCGCACTAAATGAGGAGATGACGCCACAAGGAGGTGTCATAGAATTCAACGTGGATTTCAACAAAGTTGATATGGACTAAAAGGTTCCTCTAATGGACGTAGTCAGCAATAAATAAAAGGAGGGACTACCTTCACTGTTCAGGGTAACTACTCAAGACAATGTGTCACGCAAAGGTAAAAACGTGATAGCGGAATGAGATGCGATGGAGGGGCCCAGCCGTCTTCCCTCCATGGTAACTACTCTAGTAAGAGACCTGATAGCTACCTGTAATGAACGATTATCGAATACTCCACTCTGCAGGACGTAGCGGAAAAATGCCAGCCGAAGGAAGCAGAGAGCATTTCTGCGAAAGGAACGCATACGCCAGAGAGACATGAACAATTTCTTACCCCCATTCCAGAGGGACATATTTATGACCCAAATCTGAGAGAAACTTTTGCCAGCATGCCCACTACGGATGAAGAGTCAAGATTTGTGACAGAATCAGATGTGCTCCCAGTTCTAGATACCTTAGGCAAGGGTTGCCCAACATGCAACGTTGAGGTACCAGCCGGGACATCAGTCACTGGCACATTTGTAGAATGCCCGGATTGCAACGTTCTGCATTTACAACACTTTAGTACATTGGAAGAATACACTTCAAGCACTAACAGGTCTCACACTTCAAACTTCACGACAGATGATCCATATATCCCACTAGAGATAGATGAATGTATACCATGGAGCCGAGGGTCATACATCCCACTAGAGGCTGAATTTCATGTTCCGGATCAACTAATGCCAGTTTAGGTTCCCGCCAATGCTCGAAGGAAGGAACGCTCGTGACAACTGCCGACTTCTGGTATGATGGAATACTACTAAATAACTCAAGTGAATAAAAGAGAGTTTGAGTTTTATGAAGAAATTAAGGGGAATTTCGTCAACATATTGGAAGTCCTAGAGCTATATACCAGATTTTTTTCTGAAAGTGATGAGAAAAGCATTCTGAACTGTATCTTCAATTTGAAAGATAGAGGTCGAGCGGGCCTTCTCATGGAAAGGACATATTCCTAGCCAAAGAAATGGATGAGGGGAAAGGGAAGAATCACCGTCCAATACGGCTATTGCTACAACTTCACGAACGACAGATAGGGCAATCCGCATGGGATTCTCAGATATGACCAAGTGGATCTGTTGCCACCAATGATAAAATGGATGATAGAATGAATGGTCAAGTGGAATATTCTACCTGCTACTTGCATTCCTAACAGTTGCATCATTAACATTTATGAAGAAGGTGACTGCATTCCCCCACACATCGATCATCACAATTTTGTGAGACCTTTCTGCACGGTCTCGTTCATGAGTAAAAGCAATAATCTATTTGGAAAAGAAATCGATGTTGACAGAGGAGCTGTGGATATTCCATTGCCAGTTGGTTCAGTTTTGGTCCTGAAGGGCAATAATGCAGACATTGTCAAGCACTGCATTCCAGGAGTACGACACCGTAGGGTGTCTATAACCATCAGCAGAATAGATGACAGTAAAATACCTTATGGATTTCAGCAGGACCAAGAATTGGAGGAGTTTCTTCCATATGAGCTATGAAAAGGTTGTACCTTTAAGTACATGCAAAACAAACTCTTATCCTGGAGCATGACTTAAAAGGTCTGCTTGATCAGGAGCTCAACACACCTGGTACAGAGGGTTCACTATTTTCAGCATCATGATACGTATCTGATTTTACTTAGTCTACGATGTATTCACAACATGAGATGATTCTCAGTATATTTTGATGTGGATTACATAATGTACCTTTTAAGGCGTTAGCCTATGTCTGATTTATGGCATCTCTTTTGGAGAAAATTAATGAAAATTTCTCTCAAATTGTGCCTTTTTTTCAGTTGCCTTTTTGTGCGATGGATGAAAGCCACGAACCATGTGATGGTTCAGAATTTCAATGAACAAAGAACGAAACAATAAATCTTCAATAATAAATAAAACATAAATGAGTAAATAACAAAACAAATTTCTTTTTAAAATCAACCAATTAAAATTAAAACTTTAAAAACATATTTTGAAAAATCAAATGTGATAAAAACAATAAGAAAATAAAATAAGCCAGTTGAGTGGATTTTTCCGATTTTGAAATTTCCTACTCTTTGTGCGCGCAGCACAACCATCTTTATCTACACAAACTCTTTGCACACCCTTGCAGAATTTCACATTCTACATAAAAACTCACAAAGCTTTACAGATCTCCTTCAAGAGGATCAACCTTTTCACGTGATACACTTCTGCAAATTCAACACTACAAATTCTCTTTTGAGAATTGACCTACGTTTCAATTCTCATTTTTGAATCAGTCCTACATTTTTGATTCATTACATTCAAGGTCAGTCCTTACATTCTGACACTCTCTTTTGAGAATTAATATACATTTCAATTCTCATTTTTGAATCAGTGCTACATTTCTGATTCAATACATTCGAGGTCGGTCCTTACATTCCGACACCCTCTTTTGAGAATTGACCTACATTTCAATTCTCATTTTCGAATCAGCCCTACATTTCTAATTTATTACATTCAAGGTCTGTCCTTACATTCCGACACCCTCTTTTGAGAATTGACCTACATTTCAATTCTCATTTTTAAATCACCCCTACATTTTTTATTCATGACATTCGAGGTCGGTCCTTACATTCTGACACTCTTTTGAGAATTGATATACATTTCAATTCTTATTTTCATATTTCTGATTCATTACATTCGAGGTCGGTCCTTACATTCTGACATTCCCTTTTGAGAATTGACCTACGTTTCAATTCTCATTTCCGAATCAGTCCTACCTTTCTGATTCATTACATTCGAGGTCGGTCCTTACATTCCAAAACTCTCTTTTTTGAATTTATATACATTTCAATTCTCATTTTTATATTTCTGATTCATTATATTTGAGGTCGGTCCTTACCTTCCAACACTCTCCTTTGAGAATTGATATATATTTCAATTCTCATTTTCATATTTTCGAGTCATTACATTTGAAGTCGGTCCTTACATTCCGACACTCTCTTTTAAGAATTGACATATATTTCAATTCTCAGCCTTACATTTTTTATTCATTACATTCGATGTCAGTCCTTGCATTCTGACATTCTCTTTTGAAAATTGACCTACATTTGAATTCTCATTTCCAAATCAGTCCTACATTTTTGATTCATTACATTCAAGGTTGGTCCTTACATTTTGACACTCTCTTTTGAGAATTGATATACATTTCAATTCTCATTTTCATATTTCTGATTCATTACATTCGATGTCGGTCCTTACATTCGACCACTCTCTTTTGAGAATTGACATACATTTCAATTCTCAGTTCTATATTTCTGATTCATTACATTTGAGGTCAGTCCTTACATTCCAACTCTCTCTCTCTCTTTTTGAATTGATATTTAAATTTCAATTTCAACTTTGGGGTCAGCACGTGCATACTGGTTCTCATCCTCTAGAACATTCTGAAATTTCATAACTCAAAGTCCACTCTCCAATCCTCAGCGAGAGTCCCTACTTCTTGACTTGATCCAACACTCACCTGCTAATTCCCCAGCAGAAAAAAATCACACACACAACTCTACGCATACTTCTGGGTCTTTTAACTTAGGAGTTTGTATTAGTTTTTGTTGATCTCCTCGGTCAATGCCAAAACGCGCGGTGTGCTTGGCCAGCACACCCCACCTATTAGGGGTCCATTTGTTGACCTCATTTCTAGTTGAGTTTTAGTTTCTTCCTCTTTAGTAACCTAAGGTCTAGCCATAGGATTTTCCTATTGACTATTCTTAGCAAACTAGAAAAGACACCCTCACCACTAGAAATTCCAAACTCTCCTCTACTCAACTTGATATTCCACAAGTTGCTCTCAACCTCTAACTACTTAGTAGGTATGGGGGAAACTCAAGATGAGTCACCCTTAGGACTGCTAGACCTTAGGGTTGACCCTGGGTGTTGGTCTGGAGCTGAGGCACTCACTACACTTATCTGCACCCACAATCACTCACAACTCTGAAATCTTCTAGCCTAGGTCCCTTGATCTTTTGGGATACTCATGTAGATGGTCCCCTAAACCTACTAGACCTAGGGCTATGGTTTAGATAAGACCACTACATAGAGCACCCAAAATGGGGTTTCTATTGGTCCATGACTTATTGATGGTAGTTGGCACTCCAACTCTACCAAGATACCCAACCTACCCTTTAGCCTCTGAGCAACCCCAAATTACCTAAACAACCTTGAAAACCTAAACTTTGCCAAAATTCTCAAGTTTACCCAAAAGATCCAAATTTGATCAAAATTCATTTCAAACCCTTTGAAAACCTCCAAATTATCAAAAATTACCCAAAATCTCCAAAGATGGCCAAATTACCAAAATACCCCTCCATAGTCCACAATCCAAAAAATCCCAAAAAATCCCATAAAATCTCAATAAATCCAAAATATTCTCAATTTTATTTCTCTCAACAACCACATGACCCAATTTGGCCAATTTGACCATTTTAACCAAAATCCCCAAATTTGCCTTTAAAGACAAATTTCCCCAAATCCAACTCAAATGTCCATCAATTTGATCTCAATTGACCCCAATTTCAATCCCAAACTCAAATTCACTTTTTATATGACCAATCTAAACTAAATCCAAGCCTAATTGGCCCATGTTTTGAGCCCAATTTTGATTTAGGGCAAAACCCCAATTTTGACCGTATGACCTAATTTTACCAAATTGAACCTATAACCTAGTCAATTGGCCCATTAATGTTGCAAAATCTTTATGACATTCCTATACATCAAAATCAACCATCAATTAGCCTTGGTGAAGCCTCAAATCCATTTGATTTTGGCCTAAATCGAAATATCCTAAATTTAGCCCCAAATTGGCTAAGTCCCCAAATTTCACCCAATTGATATCCTTAACCTCCAAATTGACATCCAACTCATGTTGAAAACTCTTTATGAGGTCCCTATTGACCATTTACAATAATCAATTTGGACTTAGCCTAAGTCTAGCCAAAGCTAGACCCATGCCTAGCCCAACATGACCAAATTGATTAAAGTTCAAAATTCCCTCAAATTGATCCTTCAATTGAGCTCAAAACCACTTCCATATTTCACCAAAGTTGTTCCTTATGATCATCTACACCAAATGAAAAAAATAATTGGGCCAATTAACATGTTTAGCCTAGACCAAACCCAAGACTTGGTCATTTGCACCCATTTGGACCCATGCACTAAATGTGACCTAACAACAATAAAGTCACAAAATTAACTCCACCCCAGCCATTAGTTGGACTTAGAGACCAGTCCAAACACCATGAAACCACCTAAATCATACCATGGATGAAAGGTCCCCCAAATCAAGGGATATTATTTCCAAAAATGCATGTGCTTAAGATATCCTTACTAAAATTAGGTATTATTGCACTAAATTGATGTGACATATTCCCTCCTAGCCACCTCCCCTTGGCCGGTCGGCCAGCTTAGTGGTCGGAAAGCTCAAAACTGAGAGCCACCCCATGGCACTTCACTCAAATTAAACCTAGAGGCCAGCTCATCCAAATCAAATTGAAGAGCTCCTCTGCCCTGCACCGCACCACAATGCACCCAAACTTGTGCCCTGAGAGCCACCCCATGGCCATTTTTATAAAAACTCGCCTCCATGGCTATGGGAGGTGTGCTAAATCTTTCTCAAAGAGAGCCTCCCAAATCACTCACAGAGCTTCCTTGAGATCTCCACAGCTTATTCCAATCACTCCACTACCTTGATTCCCCCTGTATAACCCTAAATTTGAGCTTAAAAATTAGGGCAAAAATAGGACGTCCCTCAAAAACCCCACCAAACTTCAATTGTTTGTGCCTACACCTTCACAACAGCAAGAGAAGACAAAGCCCCATCGATTACCCCTGAAATAGCCTCCACCATAGCTCTAGACCAACACCTGAAATCGAGCTTGGTCGAATTCATACCTAAGACTTACACCACAACAAGAGGCTTAATCGCTAGCATCTTTGGATCCCAACAAACGTGCCCAACACATCTGATTGAAGCCTCCCTTCTTAGAGTAAAGGTATAAAACTTCTCTTCCTCTCGAGTCTATTTTGATTCTCCATTTGCTTGGGCTTGATTTCATGGCACATTAACAGTATGGATGTGTTCTTCTCACTAAGACAAGCATTTTAAAAAAAAAATTCACTTAATTTGGTTGAGAAATGAGAGAGAGATCATAAGCCTTGAAGGTGAACGGCTCTCGGCCTAAGCCATTGGGGACGATGACCACGCGCTGTCCGATCGCGCGTGTATCAAGTGGATGGCCAAGATGAAGCCGGAGAATGCTTTACATAAACAGCGGGATGCGTGGCTGCTGGTGTGGACGACGACATCAAATGGGAGCGCGCCGCGTGGAGTTTTGGTGCTGCCTAGGATCCACATGGCGCCGCTGAATAAGTAGAAAAATAGGGCCTTTTTCTATTTATTTAAACTATCTAAACTTAAAAAATCCATAACTTTGCGTTGAAAATTTACAAAAATAAAATAAAAATGCCCTCTTGCTTAGTGAACATAGGAGAATAATGTGGAATAAATTTTAAGTCCATTTGATGCATACTTTATTTTTAATTAAATAAACACTGTTTGGGATCATTTGATTCTCCATGAATATTGATACATCACCTTGGCTTGAAATTTTGGCATGTTGTAGCCTCTGTCAAGGGAAACATCCTCTGATTTTTCCAAAGTCAGAGGAGCTTCCTATATAGAGATCCATATTTTTCAAGTTATTGCACATTATTTCCTTACAATAATCATCAAAATTAGCATATTGATTAGAAAATTCTAAGGAAAATTCTGGAAGGTCCACCATGACTAGAGAAGCTTTTGGAAATGATTTCATAGGTCAAGTCATTTAGAATACACTTAATTTTTACAAACACTAAATCACTAAAATAATTAATTTCGGAAAATATAAATATTTAAATAACTTGATTTTTTATCTCCACTATGGTTTATGATCCAAAAAACTCACTATAAAAATTTTAAAATATTTTCAGTTCATTTGATAACTTAAGTTGATTTTTAAAGATAAATATCACTTTTGACAATTAAATAATTCTTAAAAATCAAAATATAACTCAAAAAATTATGAAACTTAGTTTTTGAGTTATCTGTGATCAGGTATATTTTATAAAAATAAAATAGTATTTAGAATAAAAACTTGATTTTTAGCCTATTTTAAATATTTAAAAATTCATAAAAAACACAAAAATAACAAAATTCATGAAAATGTTCTAAATTGTTTCCTAATCACTTTGGGACAATTAGAATATTTTTACTAATTTTTTAAATTAAGATATTGAATTTCAAAGCTTAAAAATAATTTTTAAAGGCTAAAAATGAGTTTTCACTCAAATAACTCTAATAAATAAAAGAAAAATTAAAAAAATATGAAATTTGATCCTTTGGGTTCTCTAACCTTAGAGAGATTTTTAAAAGACACAAAACTTAATTTTCATCATTTAAAATATTTTATTTTTATTAAAGAGAGCAAAATTTAAAATAATTCTGATAAATTACAAAAAATTCAAAAAATCATTAAATTTGGTCCAAAGGCTTCCCTGGTCTAGGTCTAACTCCGGTAAAAATTTCAAAGGATTAGATTTTACCTTGGTCAAGTTAGGAATTTTCTTCGAAAAATGCTATTTTTGCATGAAAATAATTATATAAAATAGATTAAATTCTGGAAAATCACATTTTCTCCTCTGAAGTCTTAATTAACCCATGAATGAGGTAGGATAAAAATTTGAATGTCATTTGAATTGAATTTGACAATACATGAAGTGCTAGAACCTTAGGGGCAAATGTGAAATTTTGGAAATTTAGCCTTAATTAACATTTAGGCTTAAGTGAAGGAGGGAAATGGGCAACCCCTGATTTTAATGAATTTATTTGATGTTTGGAACATGGCTTAATTCAAAGGAGAGAAAATGGGTAACCTCTGATCTTAATTAATTTATGGATGAAACATGCAAGGAGGGAAAATGGGTAACCTCTGATCTTAATCAATTCATTTGATGTTTGAAACACAAAGGAATTGGTAGAAACCAATCTCACTTTCTTAATTAAGTTAATAAATTTCTAAATTATTAAAATTTAGAAGTTTATTAAAATTAAATGAACTAGAACTTAGGGGTATGACTTTTGAAGTAAAAAATTAATCAATTTAATACTCCTATTTTGATTTTCAAATAAAATATCAAATTATGAATCATGACCACTTAAAGCTAACATTTTCAAAACTAATTAAAACACTCACCTAGGTCTTAAGGGCTTAGTGGTGACTTAGGCCGAATCAAAATTGACTAAATGAGGATTAGAGAAATAAACATAACATAATCAATCATCCTTGAGATACCACTAAGCCTAAGAAAAAAAATTGGCTAAGTGTTCAGGTTACACCAACTTGCCCTTTAAGGAAATTCACTCACATAATTTTCAAATTAAATGATAAATGATAATTCCCCTTTCTTAGGGATAATTAATACATCAATGTTCACTGAGCATTAAAAGTATTCACTGGATGAACCATTAAGCAAAATAATAAGTTTAAATTAACTCGAGGCTTTTCACCAGTTGCTGAGAGGGAGGCATGGACATGTTTCCTCATCCTAACTTGTTGGGCACCTCAGAGGTCTATTAAACTTAATATACTTTGCGCAATTAAATCATCCATAATTAAACTTTTAAGGACTCACCAAAATACAACATAGAGTTAGGAAAACCACCAAAACCTTACTTTTCTTGCTCTTCATAAATTTTGTCACATGCATTTTTAAGTTTCAGGTGGTGGAATGAGAAGACTCACAAGGTACGCTTTTAGAGTTTACAATATAATCTTTTTTGTGCCTTTTCCTTACATGCTTCTCTTTATGCTTACATTGTTTCTTTTTATACTTGCATTTACCTACATGTATGAAAACAACATAAACTTGCATGTAAACTAAAACCAAAACTAAAATTAACCAAGATAAAATCCACCGCCACAACATTAAAAATATAAAACAGCTCAAAATTTAATCACAATCATCACACAAAACTACAGTTGCAACTAAATTAAGATGTCTCTATCGGATGATCGGGAATCCCTCAGAGAAGGTAACCTACGGTTGATAACGAGGCTTCCCATGGTTTAAATGAAATTATGGAACTCATTAATTTGGGTTTAATAAGTTCATTTGGACTAAATAAATCCAATAGAAAATAATGGAGTCGGAACGAGGGAACCGTAGGATCCTAACTGTTGTCGCTCTAATCAAGTTTAATATGCCCTCATAAAATTTAAAGAACTTCAACATAGGGCCACCTGATTTCACATTATAACTTGACACACTAGAAAACTCAAACTCGTCACGGTGAGGAACTTGGAGCTAGCATGTTGGGCAGCACGACCATCTTCAACTGCAAAACCTGTCTTCCCCAGGTAAACCAATCTTCCTTCCTTAGACTTAAACAATAAAGTCATAATACTTTTAGGTTGCTTGCTTATGCAAAGTAAATCCTCACATCATCTTTAGGCCTTTGCATAGCCCTGCTATACAATATAAGCCCTAACGCACCTTAGGATTCCGAGGTTGTCTTTCGTCACGACCTAAATCCTCATATCTTTCAGGCTATTTGTGTGATTATTTCACACAAATATAAGCCTTAACTAATAAAATTGATAGGATGAAACACTTAAATATTTCTCCTCAAAACTGAAGCCAAACAATAGGATAGCTTGGGAAGTCACTGGGGTTCTCCTCCGGATCCATGACATCCCCTAGTTCATCCTCCTTTGGACTCTACAACAAAATGTTCCAAATTTGAACCAATCCCCTTTCACACCTCTTTGTCCGATCTCATTGAAAAGTCTCCTTTGGATTCTACAATAAAATGTTCCAAATTTGAACCAATCCCCTTGCACACCTCCATGTCCGATTTCTTTGGATTCTACAACGTAATGTTCCAAATTTGAACCAATCACCTTTCACACCTCTATGTCTGATTTCGGATTCTACAATAAAATGTTCCAAATTTGAACCAATCCCCTTTCACACCTCTACATCCAATTTTGTTGAAGAGTTGGAAGTCACCAAGGTTCTCCTCTAGATCTATGACATCCCCTAGTTCTTCCTCCTTTGGACTCTAATGTTCCAAATTTGAACCAATCCCCTTTCACACCTCTACATCTGATTTCGTTGAAGAGTCCCACCATGTTCCAAATTTGAACCAATCCCCTTGCACACCTCTATGTCCGATTTCGTTGAAGAGTCCTGCCTTCCAAATTTGAACCAATCCCCTTTCACACCTCTACGTCTGATTTCGTTGAAGAGTCCTACCTTCGTTGAACCAATCCCCTTTCACACCTCTACGTCCGATCTCATTGAAAAGTCCTACCCTTTGAAATTCTCTGAAGACATTATCTTCTAATTTTTATCGAGAGTCTTCTTAGGTGACTTCCGTCATTTAAGATGTAATTAACTATAGGGGCTAGCCCTTATAGGAAGCATGTCCGAACCCAGCTTAATATAAACCCTATTTAATCCTTAATATTAAATAGGGGAACTTGTCGGCAAATACAAAGGTTTTGCAGACCAAACGGACGTCATACTTTCCTTAGTTTATTTGATCGAGCCTCATCCTCAAGTCTTGTGTTTATCCTTCAAGATAGATACAGGATTTGAGGTATAGTGCTCTTTCATTTTAAACTATGAAAGATATGGGGTCAGTTTGAGTTCATATTTCAACGTCCTTCCAAAGCAGGCGACGGGATTTTGATTCCGGTGACCGACAGCTTCTTACGGGCAACTCCCAACAAACCCCCAAAAAAGTGCGGACAGAGGCCTTGTGTTGTCCTTCTCAATTTGGTATTTCTTCTACCTCTTGGGTTCGATGTGAGTTCTCAAGCTTTCCTCCCCAATGCAACTCGTCGCCACTTATGTTGGATGTGAGCCCTTATGCTTTCCTTCCTAATGTAACATGATATTTTTGGGATAGGCCTTGTCCTACTCCTCCTCAGCACTCAACAATCTCATCACTCAGCAATCTTAGCATACAACAATCTCATTACTCAGCATTTAGGATAGGCCCTCCCCCTACTCACATTTTGAGCACAAAATTGAAATTAAAATCAAAATTAAAATCAAAATTAATATTTTTAAACATCGAATTGAAATCAAATCTTCATCGCGACCGTCAATTTTCCTGATGGTTGTTTTTAAAATTCCCCTCCTTTTTCCCTAGCTGGAGTCCTTACTTACTTCCGAACATAAATCATCTACTCTTTTTCTGCTCTGTTCTAAGTGTGCTAACCCAGACAGTCATGTTGGTTTTGTTGATCTATTCAGTCAGCACCAATACATGTGGTGTGCCGGCCCATCACACCACACCTATTGGGGGTCCATTTGTTGACCTCACTTTTGGTTGAGTTCTAGTTTCCTCCTTAGTAGCCTAGGGTCTAGCCATAGCTATTTTTGTTGACTATTCCTAGAGGACTAGAAAAGGAACTCTCACAATTTGAAATTCTAAACTCTTCTTTGTTCAATTTGAAGTTTGGCATATTGGTCCAAACCTCTAATATTTAGAAGATGGGCCCACTATGGGGAGCTCAAAGGGAGTCACCATAAGATTGCTTGGCCTTAAGGTTAACCCTGGGTGGTGTGGGCTTACTCAGTCTCACTCACACACACACTCGACACCCCACTACTCACAACCTTAGTCTTTAGTCAAATATGCTTTGTTGGACCCTTAACGTTTTGGGAAACTCATGTAGATGGTCCTCTTGGCCACTATCCTTAGGCTAGGGTTTAGCAAAGATCAGTACATGGAGGACCAAAGTAGGGAATTCTATTTGTCCATGGTTTAAGTAGGGTGGTTGTGTGTTTGGCAACCTCAATCCTTCTAAAATACCCAATTTAGTCTTTTGCCCCCAAAATCTATCCAAATTACCAAACAACCCTTGAAACCCCAATTTTGTCCAAATTTCCCAAAAAACCCTACTTTGTACAAAAATCATTTCAAACACTTTGAAACCACCCAAATTACCCAAAACACCCCAAAATCTTCAAAAATACCAAAATATCCCTAATTTTGCCAAAATTTTAAAAATAACCCCAGTGACCCAAATTGTACCAAAACCTTCAAAATCATTTCAAATGTCCCCAAAACCAATTCAGACCAGACATATTTTGACCAAAAGCCCCAATTACCCTAATTCACCCCAATGTCCACCAATTTGGTTCGAATTTTTCCTAATTTAAATTCTAAACTCAAATTCATCCTACCTAAAATTGATTAAAACCAAATCAAATCCCAATTGAATCCAATTCCAAGCCTAATTGAATCCAATTCCAAGCCCAAATTCATTCTTAATCCCAAAATCCCCAACTTTACTCTAAGCCAAAATTTCACCAAATTAAAACCACAAACCTATCCAAATGCCCTAATTTGGAGTTCTAAACCCTTCAGAACACTTCCTCACATCAAATTGAATCCTCAATTAGCCTTGGTCAAGCCCCAATTTAACCTAAATTCAACTTGGACCAAAATGTCCAAGTTTGCCGCAAATTTGTCATGTCACCGAATTGAATGCCCTAACCACCAAATTTCCACTAAATTGATATTCAAAACTCTTCATGGAAATTACCTACATCAAATTGAACTATCAATTGAGCCTTATCCAAACTTTAGCCCAAACTAAACCAAAGTCTAACCCAACATCCCTAAAATTGAGAAATGTCCAAATACCACCAAGCTGAACTTCCACATCAATTTAAAACCACTCCAAACCTTTTTCTAAAATCTTCATGAAAATCATCTACACCATCTTGTTCAATCAATTGGGCTCAATGTCATGACTAGCCCAACCTAAACCTAACTTCAAGCCAAATTGACCAAAATTGAAACCATACACCAAAGTTGACCAAACCAAAACAAATTGATCAAACCAAAGCTTCCACAAGCACTATTTGGACTCTAGTGAGCAGGCTAGACCCACTTAGCCCACCCTATATGAGCTATGTACCAATGGTCCCTTGATTTAAGGGACCTCCTCCAATATTTGTTCTAAACCAAAATTTCCTTGCCATCATTCCTTAACCATTCAGAGTTAATCATCATTAACCTCCCTCTAGCTCCCATAACTCCTCTGGCTGCCATTTCTGGCCCTACCAGCTGGCCTAGTCACTGGAGAAGCAAAAATTGAGAGCCACCCTCCTTAAATCAAAACATAATTTCACCCATCCGACCTGTCCAACCCTAATTGGTCTTTGACACTCTTTAGCCGTCCACATAAGCAGTTAATTGCACCTAAATTGAAGCTCTGAGCTACACACCTTCCATGGATATTTAACCCCTACCTCCCATGATAAAAAAAAGAAAAAACAGCCAATCCAATTTCCTGGAGAGACTCTGCCAAAATCTTTCCAAAGCCTCTTCAAACCTCTCTAAGCTCAATCCAGCCATTTCCCTACCATCTCCACCACCATGTGAGCTTAATTCCAAAGATCAAAATTTGGCCAGAAGTAGGACACCTCATAAAACTCCACCAAACCTCAAATTAACCATTCCCTGATCTTCAACAGAGTTAGAGAGGAATTTTTCCACTAAAATCCCCATCTTTAGAGCCCTCTAACCTAGCTCTATAATAAGGCCACACCACCTATTGGAGAATTTCTACACCAAACCTTGCACCAGACCAAAACAACACTACCAAGAGGTTCGTTGCTCCCTACTAAAGCTTCCACAAGCATCTGATTGAGGCCTCCCCTATAAGGCTCAGGTATAAGGTCTCAACCCAAATTTTTTGGCTTGTTTTGGGCCTTTGTGGAAGAAACTTTCATTTCATAGCATTGTAGCCATAGAGATGTGTTCATCTTGAGTAGATGAAGGTGTAGGAACAAAATGCACTTGATTTGGTTGAATATTGAAAGAGATCTTAAGGTTTGAAGTTGGACGACTTACGTGTTATGTTAATCAAGAATGATGATGAAGGACCGTCTGATCGAGCACGTATTGGATGGATCGACCAGATGGCGCCGGACGAACCCTTAGTGTGTGAATAGAGGCCTAACTTAGCTCGCGGCGCCCAATCGAAGAGTACCACATGGAAAGCTCAACGCGTATGAGGATTGCGTGATTGCTGACTCAGATAAATAGAAAAATAGGATTAAATAAGTTAAATAAATACCAGAACTTCAAAAATCCATAACTTTGCATAGAAAAATAAAATAAAATAAAATAAAAATACCCTCTTTCTTAGTGAACAGAGAAGAATAATGTGGACCAAAAATAAAACTTATTTGATGAGTTTTTGATTTTTTAATTAATTAAATAATCTTTGAGTTATTGTCATTTTAAGTGATTAAATATTGTCCACCATGACTTGAAACATTGAGGGCTCATTTCTCATGTCAAAGGGGATGTTCTGTGATTTTTCCAAGGTCAGGGAGCATCTCTGAGTAAATAATCCTAATTTTCAAGCTTGGCTGATTATTTTGGATTAAATTAATTGTATAAATTAAAATATCACTTCAAAAATTATGGGATGATTTTAATTAGGTTCCCTATGGTAAGAGGAGCTTAGGAAAAATATGAGAATGGCATGGATAATTTTGTATATTTCAATAGTTAGTTAAATGTTTATATCTTGTGTTAATTTATTTAAATTAAATATTATTAAAAAATTAATAAAATCAATTCCACATTATATAGAAAAATCATTTTGACTCACTCTAAAAATTTGAAGTTTATTTGATTACGCTTGACTACTAAAGTTGATTTTCTAAAAAAAATTATATTTTTGTACAAAAATAATCATATTAAATTAACTATATTTAGTGAAAATATGAAAATAAGTTTTCTGAGTTCCTTGTGATAAGGGGCACTTAGGAAAAATAAATAAGTATTTTGAAAAAATACTATATTTTTTAGCTATATTTTAAATATTTCAAAAACATTAAAATGGTTCCAAGTATTTCTAATTGTTTCCTGATCACTTAAGACTCATTAAAATATTTTTCCTAAATTTTCTAAGTTAAAAAATAAATATTTAAAGACTAAAAATGTGATCTGCTTAATTTCTTATCAAAATAATTATAATAAATAAATTAAAAATCACAAAATTAAAAAGTTTATTTTTTTTAGTTCTTTCGACACAGAGAGAATTAATAAAAATATAAAAAGTAATTTTTGTAATTAAAATATATTTTCTATTAAAATAATTATTAAAATCATTAAAGTAATATTGATTATTAAAATATGATTTGAAAATTTATGGAATTTATTCTAAGTGTTCCTCTGACCTAGGTGAACCTCTAATAATCCTCTCATGACCAAAAAAATTATTTTGATTAATTAAATAAATTAATATTAAAAAATCTTATTTTTAAATTAAAATAGTTCTATAAATTATATGAAAACTTAAAAAGACCATATTTTCTCCTCTAATGCTTTAATTAACTCATGATTGAGTTTCCATGGAAAATTCAAGGTCACTTGAGTCTCATCCGGATAAATTATAGAATGGAGAATCCTAAGGGTGAAATGGTCATTTTAAATTTTAATGCCTTAATTTTAAATTTTAAGATTAATCAATGGGTAAATAGGTAAACTTTTTGGGTGATTAAAACATAATGGATTGAAAGGTAGAAACCAATTTGTCATCCTTCACACGGTAAGGTTAGAATTGTAATTTTGATAATTGCTATGATTTGGAAGATAATTTAGTCAAGGTGATCCTAAGGTAATGGGCTTGAGTTAGTAAGATAGTAATTCACTCATTTAAAGCCCATTGATTGGGTTATAAGTCTGATAATAATGATAATTGAAATCCTATTTTAATATTTAATTATTTTAAATTATTTTGAAAATTAAAATTGAGAGGGCCTAATAGTGAACTAGGCTCGATATGTAAGAATTGTCTTAATTGAGATCAGAAAAGATGGACATAATTAACTGATAAATATTTTCAAACACTTTAGGCCCTATTTTAACAATGGGTATTAGAGTCCTTAGTGACTGTCGGTAGCCATAATTAAAATCCCGCCTCCCGCTTTAGAAAGACATTTGATTTATAATATACATACATATAGATAGATATATATATATATATA
>JXCR01143744.1:178185-231483 GCA_002079205.1 Phalaenopsis hybrid cultivar | reverse complement strand
TTTTTTTTTCATAACATATATTTCTTTTATTGATAAAATATTTTATTTATTTTCTTTGCTTGCTATATGTGTAAAAGAGACAGTATATACATAAAATATATATATATATATATATATATATATATGTCTATATACATATATATATATATATATATATATATATGTTAATGTATCTCTCTCTCTCTCTCTCTATATATATATATATGTAAGGTTAGAAAAATATGAAATCAAACAGACCCCATATTTTTCATAGTTTAAATGAAAGAGAAATATACCTCAAACTCGGTATCTATCCCAAAGGATAAACACAAGACTTGAGGGTGAGACTCGATCAAATAAACTAAGAAATATATTATATGACATTTGTTTGGTTTGCCAAACCTTTTTTATTTGCCGATAAGTTTCTCTATTTAATATGAAGAATTAAATTGGGTTTATTTTAAGCTGGGTTTGGAAAAACTTTCTGTAAGGGAAAACCCATATAGTTAATTACATCTTAGATAACCGGAGTCACCTAAAAAAACTCTCAATAAAAATTAGGAAATATTATCTTCAAAGTGGTAAAAAAAATAGGACTTTTCTACTAGATTCAGACAAAGAGGTGTGAAAAGGGAATGTTTTAAATATGGAACATTTATTGTGGAATCCAAAAGAAAAAAAATTAAGGGATGTCACAGATCCAGAGAAAAACCTCTAAGACTTCCCAATCCATCCTATTATTTGGCTTCAGTTTTGAGGAGAAATCATTTCAGTATTTCATCTTGTCAATTTTATTTATTTTAGGACTTACATCTATGTGAAATGATCACACAAATGGCCAGGAAGATATGAGGATTTAGTTCATGACGAACGATAACCTCAGAATCCTAACACGAGTTAGGGCTTATATTGTACAACAGAGTAAAATAAAGGTCTAATGATAAGGTGATGATTTATATTACATAAACAAACAACCTCAAAATTTTATGGCTTGGTTGTTTAATCCTAAATAAAGATATGCTGTTGTAGATCCTTTTCCTGTTAAAGATGGTCGTGTTGCCCACATTGCTAGCTCAAAGCTCCTCATGATGACGCATTTAAGTTTTCTAATATATGAGGTTATAATGTCAAACTAGATGTTTCTATGGTTGTAGTTCTTTAAATTTTTGTGGGGCATATTAAAGCTGATTAGAGCGACATTGGTTAGGATTCTACGACTCCCTCGTTACAGTACCACCATTTACTATTGGATTCACTTAGTCCAAATGAATTTACTAAACTCAACTTAATGAGTTCCGTACTTTCATTTAGACAATGGGAAGCATCGTTAGCAACCGTAGGTTACCTCCTCTAACGGATTCCCGATCATTCGATACAGACATCTTAATTTAGTTGCAATTGTTGTTTTGGGTTGTTTGAGATTAAATTTTGAGTTGTCTTATATTTTAAATGTTGTGGCAGTGAGGTTTATGTTGATTGATTTTATTTTTTGTTTTGGTATCACGGCTATCATGATAGTTTTAGTTTTTATGCTGGGTGAAATCATTGTTTAACATGTAAGTTTTATTAGCATAATAATACAGTGTGGAAAGTATAAGAAAATATAGTACTGTAAACTGTAAAAGTGTACCTTGTGAGTCTTCTCATTCCACCAACTGAAATGTTAGTACTTGCAATGCATGTATATAATATTGAAAGGAACTTAAATTGCATGAGTAGATGAAGGTTTAGCTACCAAACCCCAGGCTATGATTTTGATGAGTCCTGAAAGATCTTATTATATAACTTTAGAACAAAATATGCCAAGTTCAATTTGTCCTTTAAAATATCCAAAAGATTTTAAAGTGCTCGGGGTATGACCCTGAACTATTTCTGGAGATCTCTTGGATTATTTTGAGTTCATTTCTGAACTTGTTATATCCTTCCATTAACCATCCGAGTTTAGAGTGTGACTACCCCGTTGCTCAGCAAAATTTAACAATAAAATTATCCCGAGGATATGATACTCGATTAGTCACTTAACGTTTCACTTAAGATTTATGTGGATGGGTGCCCCTAGGATAAATTTAGGTCATTTAAGATTGTGGTACCCATAATTAAAGTTAGGGTTGTAGTGTTTAAAAATGCTAATCACTAATTATGATATCTTCTAAATCCGATAAATTGAGTCTAAATATCGAGCCTAGATCACTACTAGACCTTTAACAATCATATTGGGTGAAATGGTGATTATAAAAATTTTAATTTCAAGTAATGTGCATTCTTATCAAATGGTCACATCATACTCAATTTTGGACTTAAGAAAAGTAAACTATCATCTTTCTGACTTAAGTACATTACTTAAGAATCATTTGATCTAAGTTGACTTCTGAGTCATGAAAATTAGGAGGGTTATGATTTTATTGATGTTGTGCAAGGGTGGTGAGTGGGTTTCTACCTTTAGTACCATTGTATTTCAATCATCCAAACATATTCATTAAGATCAAAATTACTCATTTTACCTTGGTTAATCCTAAATTTTGATTAAGGCACCAAAGTCCTAAAGTTACCACTTTGCCTTTGGGGCACTGCACCTCATAACTCTTTAAACACAACTCAAACGACATCGAGGGTTTTGGAGTGTCATATCTATGAGGTAACTATAATGTTTAGAGGAAAGCATGTGGACCTCTCAAAATTTTTATTTAATTTAGATAATCATTTAAATTTGGAATATAGGATTTTCAAAAGTTAATTTATTTAGTTATCCAAAAAAAATTTATATTTCTTAAAAACATTACTAGAGGTTTTCAAAGGTCAAAGAAAAATTTAGATAAAATATCATGATTTTTTGAATCAAATTTCTATTAATACTATTCAATTTTTAATTAATTTCAATGACTAAATTGAATAGAAAATAATATTTTAATTACAAAAATCATTTTTATACTTTTAATATACTTCTCTAAATTCAGAAAACACAAAAAATCAATTCTTATATTTTTGTAATTTTTAATTTACTTATTATAATTATTTTAGTGGGCGAACATGAAAATTTTATTCTTAAACATTTAAAAAATTTATTTTTTTACTTAGAAAATTAGGAAAAATGTCCTAATGAATTCTAAGTGATCAAGGGATATTCCCACTCATTATGAACAATCTTTTGTATTTTTAAAAATTTTGATTATTTTAATTATTTTTAATTAAAAATAAATTTTAAAAATGAAATATTTTCACAAAAATGGGTTTTATTTTTATAAGATGCATCTGATCACAAGGAACTCAGAGAAACAATTTTCATAATTTTTCTAAGAATATTTAATTTAATATAATTATTTTTATATAGAAAGGCAAGGCTTCCTTAAAAATCTTTTTTAATGCTTAAGCATAGTCAAATAATTTTGATATTTTTAAAGTGAATAAAAATATTTTTTATGGACAGTGGAGAAGTGATTTTGTCAAGTTTTGATAAGTTCATAATTTACATAAATTAATATAAGGTATATGCATTTAATTATGTATAGAAATTCACAAAATGATTCAAAGCATCATAATATTTTTCTTAAACTTCTCTAACTATAGAAAACCTATAAAATTGTTCTCATGATTCTTCACGTGATGTTTTGATTTATATAATTAAAATAAGTCAAAATGATTACTTTAGCTTGAAAATTAGGGTTAGAAGCATAGAAATGCTCTCTGACCTTGGAAAAATCAGAGAACATCTCTTTTGTGATGGTGAATAAACTCTCAAAATTTCAAGCAATGGTAAAATATTTTAAGCCATGGAGTATTAAAATACCACAGAGGGTATTTAATTCAATAAAAATAATATATTTGAAAAATAATTTTTATTTTTTAGTCCACATTATTCTCTTCTGTTCACTGAGCAAAAGGGTATTTTTTTCACTTTTATGATTTTTCTATGAAAAGTTATGAATTTTTAAAGATATGTTATTTATTTAATTAGAAAAAACTTTAATTTTCTATTTATCCCAATCACGCGCCGCGTCATCCTCGTCCTCCCTGAAACACCACACATTGTTTCTTGGTTCAGAGCTGCCATCTGATTTGACCGCCACACTTCCCACTATTCACGCACAAAGGCTCCGTCCGGCTCGATCTAGACCGCCCATCTAATACATGCTCAATCAGACGACTCTCCGTCATCATCCTCGATAGCCAAAACCCATAAACCGTCCAACTTTAAACCCTAAGTTCTCAGCCGAGACTCAACCAAATTGCTTTGGGTTTGTCCTTATGCCTTTATCTACTCAAGACGAGTACATTTATACAGTTACATTGTTATGAATTGCCAGTTTTATTTATAAAGGTCAAAACCAAGCCTAAAATTAGAGTTAGTGAGCTATACCTTTGCCCAATAAGTGAGGCCTCGATTGGGTGCCTTTGGAAGCTTCAGTAGAGTCTGACAAACCTTGTGGATGTGTTTATTTCTTCTGGTGAAGGCTCTAAGTATGATTTTGATCAGAAGGTGGAGCGGCCTTGGTCTAAGGATAGGTTAGAGGGCTCGACAGAGGGGGATTTTGATGGGGATCTTCCTCTCTTACTGTGATGAAACTCAAAAGCTAATCAATTTGGGTTTTGAGAGAGTTTTGGGGAAGGCTGATTTTTGCCCTAATTTTGAGCTAAAAATGGAGCTCTAGTGATGGGGAAGATGGTTAAAGAATGGCTGCAATGCGGTTGTGGAGCCTTGGAGGAGCTCTGGAAACATTTTTAACGGGGTTCCCTCAAGAAAATTTTTTCTGGTCCCCTTTTAGCCATGGAAGTGGGTTTTAATTAAAAAAGCTTACGGTGGCTTTCATGACCTTCATTTGGGTGCAATCTGGAGCTTCGGTGGAGGGCTTCAAGATGTTAGAGACCAATCAAAGCTAGATACATTGGATGGGTGAAATTAGGTTTAGACTTAGGCATGAGGGGTCTTGATTTTGGCTGCTCTGACGATGAGGATGGATGGCCATGTCAAGGGAGGTGCTTAGGTGGCTCAGGAACCTCAGAGGAATCTGTCACAACAACTAATTTGGGTTGGTGATAGGTTTTGGCAAATATATCTTTGGCTTACGTAAATTAGGAAACAAATCCCTTGATTTAAGAGACTTTTGGTCCATGGCTCATCTAGGGTGGGTTAAGTGAGTCTAGCTTGGTCAATAGGATACAAAAGTTGGTTGTAGATGTCTTGCCTTGATCAATTTGACTTGGCTAGGTCAATTTTGGTGCATGGGTCTAATTTGGGTCCACATGGCCAAACATTGGTTTTGGGTTGGGATATCCATAACTTTGAGCCCAATTGATTAATCAACATTGTGTAGATGAGNTTGATCAATTTGACATGGTTAGGTCAATTTTGGTGCATGGGTCCAATTTGGGTCCAAATGGCCAAAGGTTGGTTTTGGGTTAGGATAGCCATGACTTTGAGCCCAATTGATTAATCATCATTGAGTAGTTGATTGTTATAAGGATTTTTGGTGAAGGATTGAAGTGATTTTAAGTTCAATTGGAAGCTCAATTTGAAGGATTTTGTGATTTTGACCAATTTGGACATGTTGGACTAGACTTGGGTCTAGGTTGGGATAAGGTTTAGCTAAGTCCAAATTGATGGTTGGAAATGGTCCATAGGAATGTCATGAAGATTTAAACATAAATTGGGTATAAATTTTGGGGTTTGGGTATTCAATTTGGTGGAATTTGGGGACATAGTCAATTTGGGGCAAATTTAAGGATTTTTGGACTTGGATCAAAATTGAGTGCAATTGAAGCTTTACCAGGACAATTGAGGATCAAATTCGATGTATAGAATTGTTATGAAGAGTTTAGGATTCAAATTGGGGCAAATCAATTAGCATATGGGGTTCGATTAAGTAAGATTAGGTCATAGGATCAAAATTGGGGGGTTGACTTAAATCAAAATTAAGCTCAAAGCATGGGCAAATAGGCTTGGATTTGGTTTATATTGTACATGTAAGAGATGAATTTGAATTTAGGATTGAAATTGAGGGAAATTGGGACCAAATTGACGGACATTTAAGGTAATTTTGGGGAAATTGGGCCTTTAAAGGCAATTGGAGGTTTTGGTCAAAATGGTCAAATTGGCCAAGTTGGGTTCAATTGAAGGGTTCAAATTAGCTTTGGAGACATTTGAAGTGATTTTGGATGTTTTAGGAAAGTTTGGGCTGCCAAGGGTACTTTTGTAATTTTTGCAAATTTTGGGGTATTTTGGTAATTTTGGGTGGTTTTGGGAAATTTGGGTATTTTCAAATTGTTTGAAATAATTTTTAAACTAATTTGCGTATTTGAGTGAATTTAAGGATTTTGACCAAATTTAGGGTTTCAAGGACATTTAGGTAATTTGGGTGGATTTAGGAGCAATAGGCCAAATTGGACATTTTTGTAGAATTGGGGTGCCAACCACCTTATATGAGCCATGGAGCAATGAAATCCCGATTGGGGTCCTCTATGTATTGGTCTTAGCTAAACCCTAGCCTAAGGTTAGTGGGTTTAGGGGACCATCTACATGAGACTCCCAAAAAATCAAGGGATCAATGTCAACAATTTGGGTTCAGGGTTTGTGAGTGATTGAGGGTGAAAGTGAGTATAAGTGAGTGAACTAACTCAACACCAACACCCAAAGTCAACCCTAAGGTCAAACAGTCCTATGGGAACTCTCCTTGAGATCCTCCATACTGACCCCACCTACTAAGTGCTAGAGGTTATGACCAATGTGTGGAACTTCAAGTCGAGCAAAGAAGAGTTTAAAATTTCTAATGGTTAGGTTTCCTTTCTAGTTTTTTAAGAATAGTCCACAGAAAAGTCCTTTGGCTAGAACTTAAGCAACTAAAGAGGGAAAACTAAACCTCAACCAAAAGTGAGGTCAATAAATGAACCCCCAATATGTGGGGTGTGCTGGGTAAGCACACCACGCGTATTGGCGTTGACCGATGAGATCAACAAGACCAATATAGACTCCTCAGTCAACAGACATAGAAGGAGTGTAGAATTTGAGTGCTAGTTGTTCCTGCTGAGGAATTAGCCAGGGCATATCTGATTGAATTCAAGAAGTAGGAGCTCTCGCTGGGGATTGGAGTGTGAGCTTCAAGTTATCAACATTCAGGTGCTTACTTGTGATGGAAATATGTATTTTGTCACTAACCCTGAGATGCGAATTGAAATTTAGGTATCAATCCTGGAAAGTAAAGTTGGAATTTAGGTACCAACCTTGAAAGTTGAGAGTAGGATGTCCTGTTCCATTAAAGGGGGTCTTACTCCTAACTCGAAGATGTGTGTAGAGAATTGGATGTCGTGGTCCTATTCAAAAGGGTCATATACCAATCTCAAAAGGTTGAGAATAGGATATGATGTTCCATTTGGGGGATTCTTATTTCTATCTTGAAGATATGTGTAGAGAATTGGATGTCATGGTCCCATTCAAGGGGGTCTAATACCAATCTCAAAAGGTTGAGAATAACATGTGATGTTCCATTCAGGGAAGTCTTACGCCTATCTTGAGGATATGCGTAGAGAATAGAATGTTGTGGTCTCATTCAAGGGGGTCTTATACTAATCTCAGAAGGTTGAGAATACGATGCGATGTTCCATTCAGTGGAGTCTTACTTTCATCTCAAAGATATGTGTGGAGAATTGGATGGCATGCTCCTATTCAAGGGGGTCATATACCAATCTCAGAAGCTTGAGAATAGGATGTGATGTTCCATTCAGCGGAGTCTTACTCCTATCTCAAAGAGATGTGTCAAGAATTTGATGTCGTGTCCCATTCAAGGGGGTCTTATACCAATCTCAGAAGGTTAAGAATAGGATGTGATGTTCTATTCACGGGAGTCTTACTCCTATCTCGAAGATATATGTAGAGAATTGGATGTTGTGGTCCCATTCAAGGGGGTCTTAAACCAATCTCATAAGGTTGATAATAGGATGCGATGTTCTATTCAAGGGAGTCTTACTCCTATCTCAAAGTTATGTGTAGAGAATTGAATGTCATGCTCCCATTCAAGAGGGTCTTACAGCAATCTCAGAAGGTTGAGAATAGGATGTGATGTTCCATTTCGGGGAGTCTTACTCCTATCTCGAAGATATGTGTAGAGAATTAGATGATGTGGTCCCATTCAACGGGGTCTTATACCAATCTAAAAAGGTTGAGAATAGGATGTTATGTTCTATTTATGGGAGACTTTCTCCTATCTCGAAGATATGTGTAGAGAATTTGATGTCGTGGTCCCACTCAAGGAGGTCTTATACCAATCAAAGAAGGTCGAGAATAGGATGCGATGTTCCATTCAGAGGTGTCGTACTCCTATCTTGAAGATATGTATAGAGAATTGGAAGTCGTGGTGCAATTCAAGGGGTCTTGTTCCAATTTCAGAAGGTTGAGTCACATTAGGGAGGAAAGCTCTGTGACCCAAATCCAACCCATGAGACAGCGGAAAGGAGGTTAGTGTCTCATTACTTGGTTCAAGAACATAAATGTAGCGAAGAAAGTTAGTGGTGTTGAGTCCATAAATATGTATCATATGAAGATCGATATTGGTGAGAAAGATTTGTGAAACCTTGTGAGATTTTACGCAGAATTAGTGCAGACGAGGACAATCGTGTTGCGTGAGCAAAGCGTAGAAGACCTCAAAATCAAGAGAACTAACTCAACAGATTTATTTTCTTTTATTGTTGTTTTTATCCTATTTAATTATCAGAATATATTATTATATCATTACAAAAATGTTGGTTGGTTTCTTTTAAAAGAGATTATTTTATTTGAATTTTTTTATTATCAAGTTTTTATTTTTTTTTTCATTATTCAGTGTAGTCCCGAACCAACGTAAGGTTTTGTGGCTTTCATTCATTGCACAAAGGGTAATTGAACAAACAGACAAAATTTCTAAAAGAGATTTCATTAATCCGCTTCAACAGGCGTTGCAGATTGATTACAAGCCGAAGCCTCAAAAAGTACAACATGATGATCACATCAAAGTACATCTGAAAATATCTCATTCTAAGTACATAGAAGCTGAGCATGTCCAATACATATATCATCATATCTGCATCGTCAAAATGCAGTACAAAAAGGTATCCTCTGAGTGTCTGTCTCTGGTGGGATGAACTCTCGATTGAGTTGACCTACTAAGCCACGCTCCAGGAAAAGAGTTTCCTTTGTATGTTCTTAGAGGTGCAACCCTCTCATAGCTCGTACGACAGTAGTTATTCCAACTCCGAGTCTGGTCGGAATCCATGTGGCATTTTACTATCATCCATTCTTCAGAAAGTCACGGACACCTTATGGTGTCGTACCCGTGGAATGCAGTGTTTGGCAATGTCTGCTCCATTTCCTTTATGAACGAGCACTAAACCCACTAGTAGTGGAATCTCCACGCACCCTCTGAACTCGCTAGGGTAATGTCTTCACATGAAAGGACCAGGCAGAAAGGCCTCACTAAGTCATGATGATCTATATGCAGAGTAATGTAATTGCCCTCGTCATAGATGTTGATGATGCAGCTGTTAGGAATGCAATTGGGTGGATGTATGCTCCATCGATCCATTCTCTTAATCATCCTTTTTATCATGAGAGGTAGCGGATCCACCTCATTGTGCCCCAGAGTCCCTCGGGGATTCCCTTGTCTGGACTTGGAGAAGTAGTAGTAGCAGCCACATTGTATAGTGATCCTACCCTTCCGACACATCCATTTTCATGGCTTAGAATAGGTTCTTTCCATTAGAAGGCCTATTTTACCTCTGTTTCTCAGATCAAATATGCAGTTAAGAATACTTCTTTTATCGCTTTCGAAGAAGACCCTGGTGTACAACTCCAAGCCTTCTAGTATATTGATGAATTTTCATTGAACTTCTTCATATAATTCAGACTCCATTTTGTTTACTTTACTCATTTTATATCATTTTATCGTGATGACGATCGGTGGCTGTCGAGGGTACTCCCTCATTTCAATGTAGGAACCCAAGCTGATGTTGTCTCTATCTCCAGCAAAATATATGACTCTGCATCTATAGATATATGGCTCCCACATTGGGTGATCAATGCTCTGAAATCCATCCTCGATGGACACGTACTCCTCTAAAGTACTGTAATGCCCAAGATGGAGGACATTGCAATTCGGGCATTCCATAAATGCCCCTGTAGCTGGTGTCCGTGTGGGAATCTCGGCATTGCATGTCGGTCAACCCATACCAAGAGCATCAAAAACTCCTCATGTCTCTGGCTCTGGAGCAAACTCGGACTCATCCTCTATGGCAGGTAACCTGGAAGAGTTCTCTCACATGCCTGAATTGTAGATTTTTCTCTCAGATATAGAGGTAAGCAAGCTGTCTGCCTCCTTATGGAATCTTCTTTCTTCGTGCAGGAAGGCTCTATATTTTCGGTGATTAGCGTTTCTGTGTTGAGTTCTCCATAGTGGTGTGTCTGGTGGTCTTTTATCATTGGCAGCAACCAGGCCCCCGATTAGCACAGTTATCATAGATGGAAGGCTACTAGTTTCCTCCATCGGGTCTTACTGTACTATCACATTTTTGCCCTTCAGCGAGGAATTATCCCTGGTGCCAATCTTTAGCAGTGATGGTAGCACTTCCTTTTCTCAGCGGCTGACCACATCCATTAGGGGACCCTCATAGTCCATGTCGGCTTGACTGAAGTCCATGTCAAAGTCTATGGTGTTGCGCTGCGGTGCCCTTTCCTCGTTAAGTGTGAGGTTCCAACGATCTTTAAAAGCAAAAATCAGCCTCTGTCCTGATATTTTCTCTGCAGACGACAGAAAAAAACATAAGTGAGCTGAAATTTAGCGGGAATAAGAACAAAACAAAGTGTTTATTAGGCAAAATTTTAGTTTATATCGGTGAGAAGATTGTTTATTTTTATAGTTTATTTAATTTAGTAGAATATCAAAATTAAAAGTAGAAAAGAGAAAACTGAAGTGTGTAATTTCAAAAATTTTCATTTTATTGTGGTTAACTTATTACAAAAATAAAAAATATTTTCTTTTTGGACACGATCACAGACGTTTGGACAAATAAATAACCACAGAATAATCAAAATTTCAAAAAGGCAATTCCAAGCAGCGTCAAGCTATATAATATGTCTTCAGGTATCGTCCATTGATTGACAAGATGGGTTTTTTGCCCCAAAAGTCCCCCAACTGGTAGGCTCCTCCCAAGTTGGCTCAAATTTTCCACCTATCTTGCTGCGTGAAAGAATAGGCCTTTTGAGCACGAGAATGAGATCACCATCTTTAAATGTCCACGGGGAGACCAATTTTTCATGATCTTGTATCATCTTCTCACTTGGTAAAGTTCCAGATGCTATTGTTATTCTAAACGCTTTCCTTCAAAACTTTCCAATTCGCTAAGTTTTGCACTTGCTTCTGTTGTAAGTTGATTGGTGACAATGACCCTGAGAGACGGCGTTTAAACCTCTAACGATAGTATGGCCTCAGACCCGTACAAAAGCATATAGGGTGTACACTAAGTGGGACTTCTGAACGTCATCCGATAGGCCCACAAAGCTTCTAGTAGTTTGTTATGCCAATTTTTTTTATTTTCATCCAGTGTGTTCTTCAAAACCTGTACTGATGCCTTGTTGAAGGCCTTGGCCAGTCCATTTTCTCTAGGAATGCAAATTGTAGTATCTCCAGTTTATCCCGTGTCGTTTGATGAAGTTATTGAATTTTGTGCTCTTGAAGGTTATTCCATTGTCAGAGATTATTCTGTGCGGAACTCCAAAACGGTAGACTACTTGGCTCTTGAAGAACTGAAGGATGTGTTGTGTGATCCCTGAATACTGCTAATATGCACATTACAAAAATAATTCAGATTATATTTCACTTATATTTCCTTACTTTGCAACAAAACCAAAAACTAAATCCTGAAAAAAAATAAGAATTTAACTTATAATTTATATGGACAGTGGAGAAGTGATTTTGACAATTTTTGATAAGTGTATAATTTACATAGGTTAATGTAAGGTATAATGCATTTAATTAAGTATAGAAATTCACAAAATGATTCAAAGCATCATAATATTTTCCTTAGACTTCTCTAACTAGAGGAAACCTATAAAATTGTTCTCATTGTTTTTCACGTGATGTTTTGATTTATATAATTAAAATAAGTCAAAATGGTTACCTTAGCTTGAAAATTAAGGTTACAAGCATAGAGATGCTCTCTAACCTTGGAAAAATCAGAGAACATCACTTTTTGTGATGGGGAATAAACTCTTAAAATTTCAAGCAATGGTGAAATATTTTAAGCCAAGGAGAGTTAAAATACCACAAGGGGTATTTGATTTATTAAAAATTATATATTTGAAAAATAATTTTTATTTTTAGTCCACATTATTCTCCTCTGTTCACTGAGCAAAAGGGTATTTTTCTTTCACTTTTGTGATTTTTCTATGAAAATTTATTTAATTTTAAACATATTTTTTTATTTAATTAAAAAAAAGCTTTAATTTTCTATTTATCCCAATCACGCGCCGCATCATCCTCGTCCTCAATGAAACACCAGGCATCGTTCCTTGGTTTGGAGCTGCCATCTGATTTGATTTCCACACTTCCCACTATTCACGCATAAAGGCTCTATCTGGCTTGATCTAGACCGTCCATCCAATACACGCTCGATCAGACGGCTCTCCGTCATCATCCCCGAAAGCCAAAACCCATGAGCTGTCCAACTTTAAACCCTAAGATCTCAGCCTAGACTCAACCAAATCACTTCAGGTTTATCCCTATGCCTTCATCTACTTAATACGAGTACATTTATATAGTTATAATGTTATGAATTGCAAGTTTTCTTCATAAAGGTACAAACTAAGCCCAAAATTAGAGTTAGTGAGCTATACCTTCTCCCAAGAGGTCAGGCCTTGATTGGGTGCCTGTGAAAGCTTTAGTAGAGCCTGAAAAACCTTGTGGATGTGTTTATTTCTTCTTGTGAAGGCTCCAAGTAAGAGTTCGATCAGAGGGTGGAGAGGCCTTGGTCTAAGGATAGGTTAGAGGGCTCAACAGAGAGGGATTTTGATGGGGATCTTCCTCTCTTACTCAGATGAAGCTCAAAAGCAAATCAATTTGGGTTTTGAGAGAGTTTTGGGGAAGGCCAATTTTTGCCCTGATTTTGAGCTCAAAAATGGAGCTCTAGTGATGGGGAAGATGGTCACAGAATGGTTACAATGGGGTTGTGGAGCCTTGGAGGAGCTCTGGAAACAGTTTTAACAGGGTTCTCTCAAGAAAATTTTTTCTAGTCCCCTTTTAGCCATGGAAGTGGGGTTCAATTAAAATAGCTTAGGGTGGCTTTCATGGCCTTCATTTGGGTGCAATGTGGAGCTTCGGTGGAGGGCTTCAAGATGTTAAAGACCAATTGAAGCTAGACACATTGGATGAGTGAAATTAGGTTTGGAATTAGGCATGGGGGGTCTCAATTTTGGCTCCTCTGACGATGAGGGTGGATGACCATGGCAAGGGAGGTGCTTAGGTGGCTCAGGAATCTCAGAGGAATCTATCACAATAATTAATTTTGGTTAGTGATCGGTTTTGATAAAGATATCTTTGGCTGAAGCAATTTAGGAAAGAAATCCCTTGATTTAAGGGACCTTTGGTCCATGGCTCATCTAGGGCGGTTAAGTGAGTCTAGCTTGGTCAATCGGGTCCAAAATTTGGTTGTAGATNAATGATTTTTATTATATTTTTTTTATCAATATTTTAATTGATTATAAATCTTTGTAGCCTTGTAGTCAATTATAAACTTGATGAGTAGTATTTCGAGCCAAAACGAGCCGAACACGTACGAACACATCTTAGTTCTTGTTCGGCTCGTTAACTTATCAAACAAAATTAACGAGCCAAACACGAGCAGTTCGCAAACAACGAGCCGTTTTGACAGCCCTAGGCGAGGGTTCCTTTATATTTTTTTTAAGAATAGTCCACAGAAAAGTCCTTTGGCTAGAACTTAGGCAACTAAAGAGGGAAAACTAAACCTCAACCAAAAGTGAGGTCAACAAATGAACCCCCAATATGTGTGGTGTGCTGGGTAAGCACACCGCGCGTATTGGCATTGATTGATGAGATCAACGAGACCAATACAGACTCCTAAGTCAACAGACATAGAAGGAGTGTTGACTTTGAGTGCTAGTTGTTCTTGCTGGGGAATTAGCAAGGGCATATCTGATTGAATTCAAGAGTAGGAGCTCTTGCTGGGATTGGAGTGCGAGCTTCAAGTTATCAACATTCATCTGCTTACTGGTGTTGGAAATATGTATTTTGTCACTAACCGTGAGATGGGAATTTATATTTAGGTATCAATCCCGGAGAGGTAGGTTGGAATTTAGGTACCAACCTCAAAAGTTGAGAGTAGGATGTCATGTTCCATTAAAGGGGGTCTTACTCCTATCTCGAAGATGTGTGTAGAGAATTGGATGTCGTGGTCCTATTCAATAGGGTCTTATACCAATCTCAGAAGGTTAAGAATAGGATATGATGTTCCATTCCGGGGATTCTTATTTCTATCTTGAAGATATGTGTAGAAAATTGGATGTCATGGTCCCATTCAAGGGGGTCTTATACCAATCTCAGAAGATTGAGAATAGGATGTGATGTTCCATTCAGGGAAGTCTTACTCCTATCTTGAAGATATGTGTAGAGAATTGGATGTCATGGTCTCATTCAAGGATATCTTATACTAATCTCAGAAGGTTGAGAATAGGATGTGATGTTCCATTCAGAGGAGTCTTACTCCTATCTCAAAGAAATGTGTGGAGAATTGGATGTCATGGTCCCATTCAAGGGGGTCATATACCAATCTCAGAAGGTTGTGAATACTATGTGATGCTCCATTCAACGGATTCTTACTCCTATCTCAAAGAGATGTGTAGAAAATTGGATGTTTTGTCCCATTCAAGGGGGTCTTATACCAATCTCAGAAGGTTGAGAATAAGATGCGATGTTCCATTCACGGGAGTCTTACTCCTATCTCGAAGATATATGTAGAGAATTGGATGTTTTGGTCTCATTCAAGGGGGTCTTATACCAATCTCATATTGTTTAAAATAGGATGCGATGTTCAATTCAAGGAGTCTTACTCCTATCTCAAATTTATGTGTAAAGAATTGAATGTCATGGTCCCATTCAAGGCGGTCTTATACCAATCTCAGAAGGTTGAGAATAGGATGTGATCTTCCATTCATGGGAGTCTTACTCCTATCTCGAAGATATGTGTAGAGAATTAGATTGTGTGGTCCCATTCAAGGGGGTCTTATACCAATCTCAGAAGTTTGAGAATAGGATGCTACATTCCATTCAGGGGAGTCTTTCTCCTATCTCAAAGATATGTGTAGAGAATTGGAGGTCATGGTCCCATTCAAGGGGGTCTTATACCAATCTCAGAAGGTTGAGAATATGATGTGTTGTTCCATTCAGGGGATTCTTACTCCAATCTCGAAGATATGTAAAGAGAATTGGATGCCGTGGTGCTATTCAAGGGGGTCTTGTACCAATCTCTGAACGTTGAGTCACATTAGGGAGGAAAGCTCTGTGGCCCAAATCCAACCCATGAGACAACGAAAAGGTGGTTAGTGTCTCATTACTTGGTTCAAGAACATAAATGTAGTGAAGAAAGTTACTGGTGTTGAGTCCATACATATGTATCATATGAAGATCGGTATTGGTGAGAAAGATTTGTGAAACCATGTGAGATTTTACGTAGAATTAGTGCAGACAAGGACAATCGTGTTACGTGAGCAAAGAGTAGAAGACCTCGAAATCGAGAGAATTAACTCAACATATTTATTTTCTTTTCTTGTTGTTTTTATCATAATTAATTATCTGAATATATTATTATATTATGAAAAAAATGTTGGTTAGTTTCTTTCAAAAGAGAGTATTTTATTTGAATTTTATTATTATCAAGTTTTTATTATTTTGTTCATTTTTCAGTGTAGTCCCGAACCAACGTAAGGTCCTGTGGCTTTCATCCATTTTGCAAAGGGTAATTGAACAAACAGACAAAATTTCTGAAAGAGATTTCATTAATTCTCTTTAACAGGCATTACAGATTGAGTACATGCCAAAGACTCAAAAAGTACAACATGTTGATCGCATCAAAGTACATCTGGAAATATCTCAAGCTAAGTACATAGAAGCTGAGCATGTCCAACACATATATCATCATATCTGCATCGTCAAAATGCAGTATAAAAAGGTATCCTCTAAGTGTCTATCTCTGGTGGGACGAGCTCCCGATTGAACTGACCTACTAAGCCACGCTCCAGGATAAGTGTTTCCATTGCATGTGCTTAGAGGTGCAACCCTCTCATAGCTCGTACGGCAGTAGTTATTCCAACTCCGAGTCTGGTCGGAATCCATATGGCATTTTACTGTCATCCATTCTTCAGAAACTCACGGACACCCTACAGTGTTGTACCCCTAGAATGCAGTGTTTGGCAATGTCTGGTCCATTTCCTTTAAGAATGAGCACTGAACCCACTCGTAGTGGAATCTCCATGCACCCTCTGAACTCGCCAAGGCAATGTCTGCTCATGAAAGGACAGGGCAGAAAGGCCTCACTAAGTCATGATGATCTATATGCAGAGGAATGCAATCACCCTCATCATAGATGTTGATGATGCAGCTGTTCAGAATGAAATTAGGTGGAAGTA
Source organism: Phalaenopsis hybrid cultivar (assembly GCA_002079205.1). NCBI lineage: Eukaryota > Viridiplantae > Streptophyta > Magnoliopsida > Asparagales > Orchidaceae > Phalaenopsis > Phalaenopsis hybrid cultivar. The sequence continues at coordinate 214,850 of JXCR01143744.1, read as the reverse complement.
TGCTCCATCGAACCATTCTCTTGATAATCCTTTTTATCATGGGAGGTAGCGGATCAACCTCATCGTGCCTCACAGTCCCTGAGGGATTCCCTTGTCTATCCTTGGAGAATTTGTAGTAGTAGGCACATTGTATAGTGATCCTACCCTTCCCACGCATCCATTTTTGTGGCTCAAAATAGGTTCTTTCCTAGAAGGCCTATTTGACCTCTATCTCTCAGATCAAAGATGCAGTCAAGAATACTTCTTTCATCGCTTTTGGAGAAGACCCTGGTGTACAATTCCAAGCCTTCTAGTATATTGATGAATTTTCATTGAAATTTTTCATAGAATTCAAACTCTATTTTGTTTACTTTACTCATTTTATAGCATTCTATCATGTTGACGATCGGCGGCTATCGAGGGTACTCCCTCATTTCAATGTAGGAACCCAAGCTGATGTTGTCTCTGTCTCCAGTGGAATATATCACTCTGCATCTAACGGGATATATGGCTCCCCCATTAGGTGATCAATGCTTTGAAATCCATCCTCGGTGGACACATACTCCTCTAAAGTACTGTAACACCCTAGATGGAGGACGTTGCAATCCGGGCATTCCATAAATGCTCCTATAGCTGGTATCCGTGAGGGAATCTCGGCGTTGCATGTCGTTCAACCCGTACAAATAGTGTCTAAAAGTCCTGATGTCTCTATCTCTGGAGCAAACTAAAACTCATCCTCTATGGCACGTAACCTGAAAGAGGTCTCTCTCATGCCTGAATTGTAGATTTTCCTCTCAGAGATAGAGGTAAGCAAGCTCTCTGCCTCCTTCTGGCGTCTTCTTTCTTCGTTCAGGAAGGCTCTATATTTTTGGCGGTTAGCGTTTCTGTGCTGAGTTCTCCGCAGCGGTGTGTCTGGTGGTCTTTTATCATTGACAGCAACTAGGCCCACGGTTGGCACATTTACCATAGATGAAAGGCTACTAGTTCCCTCCATCGGGTCTTACTGTACTATATCAGATTTTTGCCCTTCACCGAGGAATTATCCCTGGTGCCAATCTTTAGTAGCAATGATAGCCCTTCCTTTTTTTGGTGGCTTACCACATCCATTAGGGGACCCTCATGTCTATGTCGGCTTGACTGAATTCCATGTCAAAGTCCACCAACTGGTAGGCTCCTCCCAAGCAGACTTTTTCTACGACAAATGGTCCCTCCCAAGTTGGCTCAAATTTTTCACCTATCTTGCTGCATGAAAGAATAGACTTTTTAAGCACGAGAACAAGATCACCATCTTTGAATGTCCATGGGCGGACAAATTTGTCATGCCCTTGTAGTATCTTCTCGCTTGGTAAATTTCTAGATGTTATTGTTATTCTAAGCGCTTTCCTTCAAAACTTTCCAATTCTCTAAGTTTTGCACTTGCTTCTCTTGCAAGTTTATTGGCGACAGTGCCCCTGAGAGACGATGTCTTAACCTCTAACAGTAGTATGGCCTCAGACCTGTACAGGAGCATATAGGGTGTACACTGAGTGGGACTTCTGAACGTCATCTGATAGGCCAACAAAGCTTCTAGTAGTTATTATGCCAATCTCTTTTATTTTCATCTAGTGTCTTCTTCAAAATCTGTACTAATGCCTTGTTGAAGGCCTTGGCCAGTCCATTTTCCCTAGGATTGCAAATTATAGAGTATCTCTAGTTTATCCCGTATTGTTTGATGAAGTTATTGAGTTTTGTGCTCTTGAAGGTTATTCCATTGTCAGAAATTATTCTGTGCGGAAATCCAAAATGATAGACGACTTGGCTGTTGGAGAACTGAAGGATGTGCTAAGTGATCCCTGAATACTGCTAATATGCACATTACAAAAATAATTCAGATTATATTTCATTTATATTTCCTTACTTTGCAACGTAACCAAAAAATTAATCCTGAAAAAAATAAGAATTTAACTTTTAATTTATATATATTAGGATACTATGCAAGTATACATATCGTTATCAAGTAATATATGATTTTTTTATTAAGACCTGAATATCGAACCAACAGGTAGAATACGCAATATGCACTATTAAAAAACAAACTTTCTATTTTTAATAAAAAGATACTTATCTAAACAAAAGATGATTTTTGCAGTAATAAAAATTAAAGTATTTTTGGTATTTTCAATATTTTGATAGAACAATAACAATTTAGAAAGATAACTAGAGTTTTTGTAGAAGAAAAGCACTAAATATGAAACTATCTTTCTTCATGTTATGAATCAGTAATAAGTATAGGAATTATGTTGTGGAAGTATGCAAATTGTGTTGTGCCAAATAAGAGCAATAATATTCTTTACCTTTATTAGAGATGCTATAAAGAACATTGGCTAATTTAAAGTTTCAATAGTTCTGAAGATCGGTTAGGCAGGGAAGATACTAGCTCTCACTCTAGAGTTCCCTGGATTCCCTCCACTTGGCCGCTAACATTCTTGTATCAGAACCTAAAATAATAAACCAAGTTGGGGGTTTTAACCAGCCACTTTAAAGTCTTCTAACTCTACACCCTTCAATGAATATTTCCCTATTTATTTACACTCAATCATATAAACATACAACCTCATGTGATTCGTTCCAATTATTGATTAAGACAACACCAGCCCGATTCCTACATGTTCTCACAAAAAATTTTAACATATGGATTGGCAAAATCAAGAAGTAAATAAAGTGGATGGATTTAAATCATCACAACTTCTTTCATCATTGAAGATCAATACATTCCACAACTTCAGTCCAAAACTTAATTACTTATCATTTTAAGAAGAAAGATGCAAAAAACTACTCAGAATCCATGGAGAAAACAAAACCACACTTTAGTTTAAAAGAAGAAATCATTTTCAAACCATTAACAAGTCTCAATTAAAACCAAAAGTAATCTCAAAATAAAAAGATAAAAACTTATCTAAAGTCCTCCACCAAAATCTTGAAGTTCCTTTGATTCTCTTCTGTTTACAGTCACTCAAAAAAATATAACAAAAAGGATAAAATAAAAGTAAAAGTGGTGCTTGAAAATCTCTCCGAACTAACTTCCCAAATGAGAACTTACAAAACTTTCCAATACTTTCAGGACCTCTTTCAAAGTCCCAGTCTTCTTTCTTTTATAATTTTCCAAAAGGTGTCTTTGTTTCTCTTTAAAATATGTCTAGGTTCTATGTATTTCCCCGAGAGATGCATCCTTTTGTGATAATTTTCATCTATGGTGGTTATAACTACCTATTAAGCCAATGGGTTCCTCAATAACCTCTTTAAAATTTGCAGAAACGAAATTTACTCGGCCAATAAGTGCCATTGGTGCGTAAGCGCGGGTCCTCTAGCGCTTAGGCATGGCCTTCTCTGTCTAACTGTCACTTAAGCATCGGATCTGGTGCTCAGGCGCCAAAAATCTTTTGCACATTTTTCACCTTTTTCTCTAAATTTGATCACTTTTCACTCCTTTAAGCATTTTTCACCCTTTTTACCTGTATCTGAGAGAAAAACACAAAAATACTTTCTATTAAAACACAATATCTTAAAAATAGGTAAAAAAATGTGTCTAAAAATACTCATTATCTTCAAACTTCCTTTTCCTGTTGAGAATATCCTTCATAAACTTTATGTAGCTCGACATTTGTTCTAAGGCTTTATCAAATGAAATATTAATTGTAAGCTTCTTAAATATTTCCATAAATTTTGAAAATTATTTATCCAACTTCTGCTGATGAAGTCCTTGAGGAAATGGAGGTGGTGGTTTTTCCAAATCAATTTTTATTGTAGAAATAAGCCTCTCAAAATCTTTTGGAGCATCCTCTTTTGATTCTTCAGTTTCTTCTCTCTCTACTTCAATTTCATTTTGAACCTGACCTTCCAACTCTCTTCCGCTTCTAAGTTGAATGACTTTTACTTGTTCTTTATTATGGTCTTTTGGATTTTTTTTAGTATTACTAGGAAGTGTTCCTTAGGATCTATTCCTTAATAAATTTGTTATTTGCCTAAGTTGATTCGCAATATTTCTAATTGTAGCTCCTTGAATTTGTAATTGATTTCCCATTTATAACACATCTTCTTCTATAGACAACTTCTTCTCCTTAAATTGTGTATTACTATTGGAACTTGGAGGATAAGTAAATCTGCAATTATTATTCCCTTGGTTGTTTTAGTTTCCCAATAGGTTTCCTTGGTTGTTCCCCATTGCTGATTATTACCACCCGAATTGTTATTCCTGTTAAAGTTGGGATGGTTCTTCCAACCTGGGTTATAATAATTTGAATATGGGTTATTTTTCTTATTATTTATTGCATTCAAAGTTTCAAATCATACTTGAGAATCTACCATTTTGCCTAATGAATTCTCTTCAATCATGGAAATTGGTTGATAAAAATTCATTCCAAATTGGTCTAACTTCCTTAAAATTGCAATAACTTGAATTGCTAACATGGTAAATGCATCAGTTTCATGAATATTGGCTACTTTCTTAGGATTTACCCTCTCAGAAGGCCATTGAAATTTATTGGTAGCCATTTCTTCAATTAAAGCATAAGCATCATGGAATGGTTTTGACGTCAATGAACCACCATCAGCGACATCGATAATTGATCTAAGAGATCCAACTAATCCAATATAAAAAGTTTGAATTATTAACCATTCCGGCATAGGATGGTATGTACACTTTCTTAAGAGTTCTTTAAATCTCTCCCATATTTCAGAAATAGATTCCCCTTCAAACCGATTAAAAGATATAATATCATTTCTAAGCTTTACAGTTTTTTAGGGTGGAAAATATTTAGCAAGGAATTTTTGGGCTAAATCACCCCAAGTTCTGATAGATCCAGGTGCTAACAAATTGAACCACATATTAGCTTCATCCCTCAGTGAGAAAGGAAATAACCTAAGTCTTATGGCATCATCTGATACTCTGTCGTATTAAATGTAGCACACAATTCTAGAAAATTGGCAAGATGTAAATTTGGATCTTCAGTTGGTGACCCCCTAAATGTAGCGCACAATTCTAGAAAATTGGCAAGATGTAAATTTGGATCTTCAGTTGGTGATACCCCAAACTGATTATTTGATATTATTTGGATAATAACAAGTTTAAGCTCAAATGGATTAACCATTACAGTTGGTGTTTGAATACTATAATGAAGTTCATCTACAGTAGGGTTGGCAAAATCTCTTGAAGGTGTAAACTCTTGATGAATTTCAGCATTTTGGTTATTTTGGTCTGTCATTTCTGTACATTTATTTGTATTTTTCAAAATTTATAATCATTTTGGTTTTTCTGATTTTTCTAATAGTTCTTTCTAATTCAGAATTGTAGTGCACTAATCCTTCAAAACCTGAATTAGGCGTGCACTTACATATAATAAAAAAATTAAAAAAAATAAAATAAGATAAGATAAGTTAAAGTTTAAATAAGACTTTCTAAAAATATAAATTTTCTTTTAAAATCAATTTCTCCCCAGCAACGGCGCCAAAAACTTGATCCCTGGATAACGCTAATATGTGTAGTACAACAATAATTCAGATTATATTTCACTTATATTTCCTTACTTTGCAACAAAACTAAAAACTTGATCCTAAACAAAAATAAGAATTTAACTATTAATTTATATATATTGGGATACTACGCAAGTATATGTATCGTTATCAAGTAATATAGAACTTTTTGAATAAGACATGAATATAAAACCCACAGGAGGAATACGCAATATGCACTATTAAACAACAAACTTTCTATTTTTTATAAAAAGATACTTATCTAAACTAAAGATAATCTTTTTTATAGTAATAAGAATTTAAATATTTTTGGTATTTTCAATATTTTGATAGAACAATAACAATTTAAAAAGATAACTAGAGTTTTTACAGAAGAAAAGAACTAAATATGAAAATTTCTTTCTTCTTGTTAAGAATCAGTAGTATGTATGGGAATTTTGTTGTGGAAGTATGCAAATTGTGTTGTGCTAAATAGGAGAAATAATATTCCTTACCCATATTAGAGATACTATAAAAAACATTGGCTAATTTAAAGTTTGAATATTTCTGAAGACCGGCTAGGCAGGGAAGATACAAGCTCTCACTCTAGAGTTTCATTGATTCCCTCCACCTAGGGGCTAACTTTCTTGAATCAGAACCAAAAATAATAAACCAAGTTGGGGGCTTTAACTTGGCACTTTAAAGTCCCCTAAATCTACACCCTTCAATGAGTATTTCTCTATCTATTTGCACTCAATCATATGAACTACATTCTCATTCTTATAACCTCATGTGATTCTTCCCAATTGTTGACTGCGACAATACCAGTTATTACATTCTCACTCATACAACCTCATGTGATTCTTTCCAATTGTTGACTGAGACAATATCAGTCTATGAACTACATTCTCATTCATATAACCTCATGTGCTTCTTTCCAATTGTTGACAATGACAATGTCGGCTCATTACATTCTCATTCATACAACCTCATGTGATTCTTTCCAATTGTTGACTGAGACAATACAAGTCTGACTTACATGTTCTCACAACAAATTTTAACATTTGGATTGGTCAAATCAAGAAGTAAATGAAGTGTATGGATTTAAATCATCACAACTTCTTCCATCATTAAAGATCAATATTTTCCACAACTTCCATTCAAAAATTAATTACTTATCATTTTTGAAAGATAAAGAAAACTACTCAGAATCCATGAAGAAAACAAAACCACACTTTAGTTTAAAAGAAGAAATCATTGTCAAAGCATCAATAAGTCTCAATTAAAACTAAAAGTAGTCTCAAAAGAAAAAGATAAAAACTTATCTCAAGTACTCCACCAAACTCTTGAAGTTCCTTTAATTATCTTCTCTTTACAATCACTCAAAATAAAATAACAAAAAAGGATAAAATAAAAGTAAAAGTGGTACCTGAAAATCTCTCTAAACTAACTCCCTAAATAAGAACTTTCAAAAGTTTCCAATAATTTCAGGACCTCTTTCAAAGTCCCAATCTTCTTTGTTTTATAATTTTCCAAAAGATGCATTAGTTTCTCTTGAAAATATGTCTAGACTTGATGTATTTATCCAAGAGATGCATCCTTTCGTGATAATTTTTGTCCATGGTGGTTATAACGACCTATTAAGCAAATGGGTGTCTCAAAAACCTCCTCAAAGTTTACAAAAACCAAATTTACTCGCCTAATAACTACCACTGGCGCTTAAATGCGGGGCCTCTGGTGCTTAGGCGTGGCCTTCTCTGTTTAACCAGAACTTAAGCGTCGGATCTGGCGCTTAGGCGCCAAAACTCTTTTGTATATTTTTCACCTTTTTGCTCTAAAGTTGATCCTTTTTCACTCCTTTAAGCATTTTTCACCCATTTTACTTGTATCTGCAAGAAGAATACAAAAATCCTTCCATTAAATCATAATATCTAAAAAATAGGTATAAAAATGTGTCAAAAAACACTATATATTTTAGGTGTATCATTGTGTCGTAACCTCTCGTCATCTTGACAACATCATAAGATGAGCTAGCACATTATAATCCACTTTGTATGATCCTTCAATTTTCTCTTGGTTATGTGTTTCTTCTGCTAGTAGAGGTGGAAGTAGCTCTTCTCGAGTTACTATTTTTCTTTATCTGTCGGAGTTGTTCCCGTGGGTAATACCTTACCACTCCTTAAGTTTACTTTTATAATTTCTTCTTCTTGAGATGCCATTGTCAAATCTTCCGGTGTTTCTTCTTTGTCGGAGAGATCCAAGCTTATAGCAAGCGATGCACTGTGGCACTCAAGGACTAGCTCCACAATCTCGATGCTGTCGTAAGCGGTACTGTCGATGTCTTCTTCAGTCTTATTAATGATTTCATCAGATTCAAGCACGATTTGAAGATTGTTTTGGGAATCAAGATCAAAGATAGATCAATCAAAGTCGATTATGTTATCACTATAAATAGTTAAAACGTAGCAAAAATCATAATCATTATATTCATAAGACTCTAGAGGGGCAATAAGATATTCTTACAAGGTCAAGGGTTCGAGGATTTTTTTCCCTGAATACAACACAACCAATCTAGTAGAGGCAGCCCCTATCCTACCCCCCGTGATATCTGTCTTTGTGGTGGTGTTCTTTTTCTTCTTTATCTTTGACGATGATGGATCTTTTGGTGAAATCTTCATCTCAGGCTTGCCAGACTGAATAATCTGAACGGAAGCTTGTGCTGCAGCATTTTGAATTTGGTTTAGTATTTTCTTGGATGATTTGCTCCAGACTGTACTCCATCTGTCTTCTCTAGTATATGGGTCAATCGAAGATATTGGCTCGACCGAATTCATATTTATAGAACCTTTTCTAGGTTCTTTTAAATATTCTTTCGGGATCGTTATATTCTCTTCCTTAAGATTTTTCTGGAGCCAATCCTTGAAGACAAAACATTCCTCTATAATATGTCCCAACAATCTATGATATGGACAATAATTTGGTTGATCCTTTTTGTCGACCTCTTCGGGCTTCTTTGGATCTGGTAATCTGAACTCAGACTTCTTCATCAGACTTCTGAACATTTTGGGTATGGCTTCATCTTTGAAGGAGTACACCACTTTCCTTCATTCTGCAATGGAGATTTTTTTGCTCTCTATTCAGTATGATCCTCCCTAAGGCGGTTGCTAGCTAGACTGGCCATATTGTTGTGATAATTGTTGAGCGTACTGCGATTGTAACTGAAGAGTATTTTGGTAAGAATTTTCTGCATGTATCTTCATCGGCTATTTTCCTTTATCAATTGTTGCCACTGATCCGGTCTTCTTTTCAAATACTCTGGTCATCTTGGACTTCTCGGACTTCTCATGAGAATATATATGTTTGATTTTTTATTGAAGATTGCTAGCTTTACTGAGTAGCTTCTTGAAGGATTTAATGGTGAGCCCCTTGAGCATGAAAACTACTGGCCCATGAATGCCCTTGAGTAAGATCTCAATTGTGTGATGTTCCTGTTGTTGAGATTCACATTTCATGCTAAGGTTTCTCCACCTTAAAATGTAGTCCCCTAAAGTCTCATTGGGCTTTTGCTTCTTTATTATGAGATCTTCAATAGACACATGATGTTATGCTCCGACAGACCTTTTCACAAAAAAATTTTCTAGCTCGGTGAACGTCTTGAATGATCCGTTGGGTATTCGATATACCAATTAAAAGCAATCCCTGATAGGCTGTTAACTATAGGAAAAGAAAAGCTTTATTACCTCCAGCATTACCACAATGGCTCAAAAATGTGCTATATGTTGCCTGGGATTTCCAGTCCCATCGAATATCTTAAAGTTTGGTGACACAAAACCCTCAGGGTAGGGTACAACATTGAACTCCTCTGGGTAAGGTCTACCCTTCAAAATTAATGCACCACCCTTAGATTAGGTTATGTCCCCCTGAACTTGTTCGACCATTTACTTAAATTCCTTTTCTGGCTTGGTGCTTGATGGGGAATCCTTCTTTTGTTGCTCATCTCTATTTACTGACGTAACTTCCCTTCTTTCATTTGTAATGTGTATAATCTAAGGTTGATTGACTTCTAGAAAGGCTAACTGTGGGGGTTGAGACTGTCCTTGAGCTGTGGCCATGGCGGTCATAGCAGCAAACATCTCTTAGGAAGATAGCCCTATGCAGCTCATCTACGGCATTCTCTTTGATGAGAGTTTGAGTGTCGAGGGCACATGGAGTGTCTCTGGTTTTGATGACATGGACATCTATGAAATCTTCTTTGAGGTAATCATTGAAGTCAAAATCCTCATCATCATCAATTGAAACTCCATGTTCTCGGGCTAACTAAGAAATCTCGACCCTGAGCTTTTTGACCTTTTCTTCAATTATTGATTTATGGATTGTCTTAAGGTCTGGAGGTCCCTGCTGGACCTCCTCCACTTATTCCTCCATCTTGCCAGCAATCGCTGCGACCATGCTGGATACTTCAGACCCTTGCTTTATTCCATGATTCTGCCTACAGGCTCACTGTACCGTATCAGTATGATGACCTTGGGCATCCATACCCTTTTCTTTGACGATGACGCCTTGAGACGGAGTGTTTCAGTAGGAACATCGGTATGCCGAAAAGAAATACAATCTCCATGGTGTGGACTGGATACGGTACTGGGTAACCTCTTCATCTTATCCTTCAGAATTTTAAGATCATCCCTACAACTGGTAGTTGGTACAATTCTTGAACCAAAACGTAACTTAACTGGTCGACTGCCCGTGAGTCTAATAGTAGTAAAATCAGTAGCATCAGTAGTGGTATCAACTCTGCTCTTTAGGCAGAACCAGATAGGAATGTGAGCAGGTAAAGCTTCGGCTGATCTATTGGAGTGCCTGATAGATGTGACGTCCTTTAAAATTTTTTTCTTCATGTGAGGGGATATTGCACATCTCACTCATTTGAGTAACTCACCAACTTAACATCCTTCTTTAGCAGCTAGTTTCTGGAAAACTGAACTGACTCGGGTGATGGGGGCAGGTTTCTTTCTCTCCCCACCATGTCCATGAAGTTTCGGTAAAGTAGCGGCAATCTTTCTGATACCTTCGTACCCATTAGTGTCCATTAAGGGATGGAACCTACTCCCTTTTAGAAGTGGATATGTCACCAATAATCCTGACTCCTCCTGGTGACGAACTTCATCAATAGGTACTTTCTTAGAAATCTGGGCTTCAATATCCCTCAGAATCTTTCAGTTACGATTTCTCCTCTGACTTTGGGTTGACGGTGCAATCCTCAAACTTGATCTAATTTTGAATACTGACGATAGGACAACCAATCCCTCATTTAGGTCTTGAATGATCATGGCTTATTTTCCCTTAGCAAAGGCAGGAATAGTAGGCTTAGTAGGTGTCGTGGTGGAAGTAGTCTTAACCTTCTTATAAGAAGGGAAGTCCTGAGGGTAGTTCAGGTTAAATTCAGCAGACGGTTCTTGAACCTCTGGAGTGGTGACCTTCATTATGACTAACGAGGCTTTCCCGATGACGACCTCGAAATCTTCAAATCCAATTATAAACTTGATGGTGGGAGCGACAATGCGGGCATCACGGCTTTTTGGCAGGTTGCAAGAGAAAGTGAGCGTTGGAAACACCATTGCAGCAGCTTCAAAAAGAATGCTCTGGGGTTAGCTACTTGGCTAATACCTCATAATCTTAGTGTGAGCACTAAAAATCAACAAAGGTCGATCTATAGACCGGGTAAGTCTTTATTTAATTTATGGAGATTTTAAAGTAAAAGTAATTTAAAAGTAGAAAGATTTAATTAATATAAGAAAAATTAAAGAGCACGCACAACACGACACAATCCGATTTAGTTTGCGAAATAACAAATAAAACTTAAAAGGGAAAAAGGTGAAGTTTAGGACCCAGTACGGGACCAACTTAACAACACACAATGCCCAGGTGGAACTAGTCCACCAACACACCTATTGGGGGTCTGACTCCACACGAAGATTAAAAAGTCCTTAATGGCCTCATGAACCTCTCTGTTCAAAGGTGATTGAACAGACTGTCCTGAAGTCCAAAAGAGTTGTCCATACTTTCCCAAGATAGAAATGGGTAAAGCATGCCAATGGAAGAAGGGTAATTTGGTCCAAGAGGGACATTGACACATTACCAATTTATGAAGTTAATATTTCTTGATTAATATGGAGAGAGAAACTACTCCCCAGCGGAGATGCCAGGAGTTGTCTGTCGCTGGAATCAAAATCTCGCCGCTCACTTCAGAAAAGCATTTGATTTACATATATATATATATATAAGTTTAGAAAAATATGAAATCAAACTGGCCCCATATTTTTCAAAGTTTAAATGAAAGAGCACTATACCTCAAACTCTGTATTTATCTCGAAGGATAAAAACAAGACTTGAGGGTGAGGCTTGACCAAATAAACTAAGAAATATATGACATTCTCTTGGTCTGCAAAACTATTTTCATTTGCTAACAAGTTCCCTTATTTAATTTAAAGAATTAAATAGGGTTTATTTTAAGCTGGGTTTGGAAAAGCTTCCTATAAAAGCAAGCCCCTAGAGTTAATTATATCTTAGATAACCAGAGTCACCTAAGAAAACTCTCAATAAAAATCAGGAAATGTTATCTTCAAAAAGGTCAAAAGGTTGGACTTTTCAACAAGATTCGGACAAAGATGTGTGAAAGAGGAATGATTCAAATTTGAAACATTTATTATTAAATACAATGGAGGAAAAATTAGGGGATGCCACAAATGTAGAGGAGAACCTCAGTGACTCCCCAATCTATCCTATTTTTTTTCTTTAATTTTAAGGAGAAATCATTTGAGTGTTTCATCTTGTCAATTTTATTTATTTTAGGACTTACATCTATGTGAAATGATCACACAAATGGCCTGGAAGATATGAAGATTTAGGTCTTGACGAATGATAACCTTAGAATCCCAAGACAAGTTAGAGCTTATAATGTACAACAGAGCTATAAAAAGGCCTAAAGAAAAGGTGAGGATTTATGTTGCATAAGTAAACAACCTCGAAATACTGTGGCATGGTTGTTTAATTCTAAGGAATGATGTGCTATTCTAGATCCTTTTGCTATTGAAGATGGTTGTGCTGCCCACAATGCTAGCTCCAAGCTCCTCGTGATGACAAGTTTAAGTTTTCTAATGTGTCAGGTTATAATGTCAAATCAGATGTTCCTATGGTTGTAGTTCTTTAAATTTTCATGGTGCATATTAAATTTGATTGACCGACATTGGTTAGGATCCTACGGTTCCCTCGTTCTGGTACCACTATTTTCTATTGGATTCATTTAGTCCAAATGAATTTACTAAACTCAATCTAATGAATTCTGTACTTTCATTTTAACCGTGGGAAGCCTCATTAGCAACCATAGGTTACCACCTCCGAGGGATTCCTGATCATCTAATGGAGACGTCTTAATTTAGTTGCGATTGTTGTTTTATGATGTTTGTGTTTAAATTTTGAGTTATCTTATATTTTAAATGTTGTGGTGGTGAGTTTTATCTCGATTGATTTTAGTTTTGGTTTTGGTTTCACGGCTATCCTAGCAGTTTTGGTTTTCATAGAGGGTGACATCATTTTTTAACATGCAAGTTTTATAAGCATAAAAATACAGTGTGAAAGGTATAAGAAAAGACGATATTGTAAACTGTAAAAATGTATCTGGAGAGTCTTCTCATTCCACCACCTAAAATGTCAGTACTTGCAAGGCATGTGTATAATATTGAAAGAAATTTAAATTGCATGATTAGATGAAGGCTAAGCTACCAAACCCAAAGCTAAGATTTTATTGAGTCTTGGAAGATCTTATTGGATAACCTTTGAACAAAATATGACAAGTTCAATTTCTCCATCAAAATATCCAAAAGATTTCAAAGTGCTCGGGGTATGACCCTGCCTGAACTATTTTTGGAGATCTCATGGATTATTTTGAGTTCATTTCTGAACTTATCATATCATTCCATTAACCATCCAAGTTTAGAGTGTGACTACCCCATTGCTCAGTGAAACTTAACAATTTAATTATCTCGAGGATATGATACTCCATTAGTCACTTAACATTTCACTTAAGAGTTATGTGGATGGGTGCCCCTAAGGCAAATTTAGGTCATTTAAGATTGTGGTACCCATAATTAAGGTCAGGCTTGTAGTGTTTAAAGATGTTAATCACTGATTATTTCATCTTCTAAATCTGATCAACTGAGTTTAAATATCGAGCCTAGGTCACTACTAAGCCTTTAACAATCATGACGGGTAAAATGGTGATTATCAAAATTTTGATTTCAAGTAATGTGCATTCTTATCAAATGGTCACATCATCCTCAATTTCGGGCTTAAGAAAAGTAAACTATCATCTTTCCGACTTAAGTCCATTACCTAAGAATCATTTGATCTAAGTTAACTTACGAGTCGTGAAAATTAGGTGGGTTATGATTTTGTCGATGTTGTGCAAGGTTGGTGAGTGGGTTTCTACCTTTTAGTCCCATTGTATTTCAATCATCCAAACATATTCATTAAGATCAAAATTACCCATTTTACCTTGGTTAATCCTAAATTTTGATTAAGGCACCAAAGTCTTAAACTTACCACTTTGCTCTTGAGGCACTACACCTCATAACTCTCTAAAGACAACTCAAATAACTTCGAGGGTTTAAGTATCATATCTATGAGGTAACTACAATGTTTAGAGGAGAACATGTGGACCTCTTAAAATTTTGTTTAATCATTTAAATTTAGAAAATAGGATTTTCCAAAGTTAATTTATTTAATTATCCAAAATAAAATTTATATTTGTGAAAAACATTATTAGAGGTTTTCTAGGTCAAAGAAACACTTAGATAAAATATTATGATTTTTTGAATCAAATTTCTATTATTACTATTCAACTTTTAATCAATTTCAATGGTTAATTTGAATAGAAAATAATATTTCAATTGCGAAAATCTTTTTTATATTTTTAATATACTTCTCTGAATTCATAAAACCTAGAGAATCAAATCTTATATTTTTGTGATTTTTAATTTACTTATTATAATTATTTTAGTGGGAGGGCATGTAAAAATCATTTTTAAGCCTTTAAAAAATTTATTTTTAACTTACAAAAATTAAGAAAAATGTCCTAATAAATTTTAAGTGATCAGGGGACATTCCCACTCATTTTGAACAATCTTTTATATTTTTGAAAATTTTAATTATTTTAATTATTTTAAATTAAAATCTATTTTAAAAATGAAATATTCTCACAAAAATGGGTTTTATTTTTATAAGATGCCCTTGATCATAAGGAACTCAAAGAAATAATTTTCATGTTTTTTCTAAGAATATTTAACTAAATATATATTTTTATATACAAAAAGGCAAGGTTTCCTTAAAACTTAATTTTAATGCTTAAACTAAATATAATAATTTTGATATTTTTACAGTGAATAAACATAGTTTTTATGGATAGTGGAGAAGTGATTTTGTCAATTTTTAATAAGTGTATAATTTACATAAATTAATATAAGGTATATGCTTTTAATTAAGTATATAAATTCACAAAATGATTTAAAGCATAACAAAATTTTCTTAGAATACCACAAAGGGTATTTAATTCATTAAAAATAATATATTTGAAAAATAATTTTTTAATTTTAGTTCACATTATTCTCCTCTGTTCACTAGGCAAGAGAGTATTTTTCTTTTATTTTTATGATTTTTCTATGAAAAGTTATGAATTTTTAAAGATCCGTTATTTATTTAATTAAGAAAAAGCTTTAATTTTCTATTTATTTCAATCACACGTCGCGTCATCCCCATCCTCCCTGAAACGCCGTGTGTCACTTCTTGGTTCAGCGCTGCCATCCAATTTGGCTGCCTCGCATCTTGCTGTTCACGCACGAAGCCTCCGTCCAGCGCGATCTCGCCCGTCCATCTAATATACGCTTGATCAGACAGCTCTCCGTCATCGTCCCCAATAGACAAAACTCGTGAATCGTCCAACTTTAAACCTTAAGATCTCAGCCTAAACTCAACCAAATCGCTTCAGGTTTGTTCCTACACCTTCATCTACTCAAGATGAGTATATCTATATGGTTACATTGCTATGAATTGCAAATTTTCTTCATAAAATTCCAAACCGAGCCCAAAATAAGGGTTAGTCAGCTATATATTTGCCCAAGAGGTTAGGCCTCGATTGGGTGCTTATAGAAGCTTCAGTGGATTCTTATGAACCTTGTGGATGTGTTTATTTCCTCTCGTGAAGGCTCCAAGTATGAGTTCGATCAGAGGGTGTAGCGGCCTTGGTCTAAGGATAGGTTAGATGGCTCAACAGAGGGAGATTTTGATGGGGATCTTCCTCTCTTGCTCTGGTGAAGCTCAAGAGCAAATAAATTTGGGGTTTGAAAGAGTTTTGAGGAAGGCCAAATTTTGGCTTGATTTTGAGCTCAAAAATTGAGCTAAAGTGATGAGAAAGATGGCCAAAGAATGGTTGCAATAGGGTTGTGGAGTCTTGGAGGAGCTATGGAAACAGTTTTAACAAGGTTCCCTCAAGAAAATTTTCTCTGGTCCCATTTTAGCGATGGAAGAGGAGTTTCAGTAAAATAGCTTAAGGTGGCTGTCATGGCCTTCATTTGGGTGCAATGTGGAGCTTAGGTGGAGAGCTTCCAGATGTGAAATGTCAATCAAAGCTAGACACGTTGGATGGGTGAAATTGGGCTTGGACTTAGGCATGGGTGACAGCGACTTGATATATGCTTAAAAATACAAGAATTTGATACTGCTGCTAGAAGATTTCAATCCCCGACAACGGCGCCAATAACTTAATAATGGTTATAGATTTGATAAAGATGTGTATAAATTATTCAATAATTGCAAAGTCACACTTATTAACGCAAGTATACGTATCGCTCAAGTAATACAGGGCTCTAATCGAGTCCTGGATATCGATCCCACAAGGAGTAATATTAGAGACTACGAACTAAGATTTAAAAAATCAATAGTTATTCACAACAATATAGTTCAAATTTAATATTTTTCACTAATGGGCAATAGAAATAAAAAATGTAATTTTAATAAACTCTTAATTAACTAATTCTACTAATAAAGTTTCTAATGTGAAGTTCAATATATAAGAAAGAATCCTTCTCCTTGTCAAGAAATTTAAGTGAATGGATAATTTGAATCAGTTCAAATTGTATTGTGCCAAATAGGAGCATACCTATTTTTTACCCATTGGACAAGACATAAAGAACATTGACTAATCCTATGCTTGGTTACTGAATCTGCGGCTAGGCTGAGAGGTTACCAGCTCTCACTTTGGAGCTCCCACGTTCCCCTTGTCTGAGGGCTAAAATCTACGCTTCAACACCCAAACTATATGACCAAATTGAGGATTTTAGTCTGTCACTCTAAAATCTTCAATTCTACCCCCGATAATTTTTATTTCCCTATTTATTTGCACCCAACTTTCAAGGACTTTGACCTCCCTAAATCTTGGATGTAATCTTAACTTTAGTTGTAAAACTCAATATATTTTAGCAAATAAATTGGTCAAATTAAAAGTAAATTAAGATTGAAGTGAAAAGATCATCACAACTTCTTTAACATTCTCATGGCACAACCAATTCAAATCACAATTTCACAAAATCTCAAGAAAATGAGAAAGATAGAAAAAACTACTAAGAACTCATGGAGAAGATACAACAAATTTTGGAATTTATATATAAAAGCAAAGTCATACAAACTTCAATAAGTAAATACTACATATCTCCAATTCCTCTTCAAGCAAACTCCTCAAAGTTCCTCTGAATCTCTTCTTTTCTTTACAGCACACAGAATTCTCCTTCGAAGCGGCAAGGAAGAAGAAATCTCTCACTTTCCTTCCACTCTTACAATCTCTTAAAGAATTCCACATAATACTAACCACTCTCTACACTCTAATGGGCACCATAAACAACAAAGACTCAGCGGACACCCAACAAACACCACTTTTTCGGCCTCCAAATGTTTCTTTTGAAGTTGTAGACGAGTTTTCAAGAGTTGCCCAAACGTCTCTTCAAAAATCATCCACATTCAATGCATCTGTTGAGATAACCAACGTGCTCGCCGTCCGCGGCCTTCTAGAATATTTTATTCTGGACTCTCGGGAAAATCTCGTCATTGGTGCCCAAGATCAACTCTTCATATTTTGGTCCTTTTTGCTTCAAATTCGCTCCTTTTTGCATCTTTTTGCTCCAATGACCATAATTCAGCATACCTGCAACAAAACATCAATAATATCTTTCTTTAAAGTGTAATATCATCAAAATCAGTGTAAAATATATATGAAAATCTCAACATATATTCCCTTGGTCCAAATCCCCCAAACATAACTATTACTTGTCCTCAAGTAATTTTAGTACTACATAAACGTTATGATCTACTGTGATAAAGTTTTAATTCAGAAATACTACAAATTTGATTTAAGTAAATACCATAGTGAGATTTTCAGAAAAATTTTAAGTAATTAAATTAACTCTTTAGGTACAAGACTATCTAGTCATCAAGTCTAAGAGTTCTAATTTTCTATTCATTTTAAGAATGACTATAAGTTGTAATATCAAGTCACTTAAAATATTCAAATGATAGGAACTTAATGAGAACATTACTAGTAAAAGATGTTATAGTTCAGAAATGTATTTAGGTTTTCCCTTTAGGTAGGTCCAAGTGAAGCCAATTTTTGATTAAGCATCTCCTCAAGCTTCTCCTTAGTTATATAATTTTTTTTATTTGGAATGCTTTCAATCCTATATATTTTTTCTTTTCTTTTCAGAGATTGTTGTCAATCCTTTCTTTTCTTTTTCAAGTGAAGATTACTATATCTGGATAGCTTTTAATAATTTTGAACTTCACTTTTCTTTTTTTAAATTTGAAACTCAAAANACATGAAAATGTATTTCAGCTACTAATAGTGATGTTTTGGCATGCGTGCAATGCATGTAAATATGAAAGTTTGAGTGATTTGTAATGAGGGGGCTTACATACCTACCTCTAAATTCATATGCATTTACATGGGATGAATATATAAGAATTATGTGGTAGTATGTAGATTTCTCAGTTAAAGATTCAAAATTAAATGAATCATACAAAGCTATAAACTATAGAGAGACTTCACAAATGCATCAGAATCTAAACCAAAACTAAGTTTGAAAAAAAGCTAAGCAGAAGAAAATATCTGTTCATGTTCCACAAATTTTCAATGAAAAAAGCCAGAAAAAAAACTCAGAAGCAGAAACAGCAACAGAAGCTACTGTAGCAACAACCACAAATGGTTACAAGGGAAAATCCCCTCATTACAGAATACTAATAATCATGGCAGAAAGTGGGCAGATATATAATATTGTTCAAGTGTTGGTAGCTCTTGTGTAAATTTGCTGGGCAGAGTGAGCAGAAACCATCCTGATTGAACCCCTGGCCATTAGATCTTTGATGGCCCTCCTAGCCAATGATCCGTTAATCTGAAAATCAACATAAATTATTAATCTAGCTATAAGTAGAACAAAAAAGCAAATTTGCATGCATACCACACAATTCTTGCATATTTACTTATCAAGCTATACGTGAAATACACCTTTTTATGCATACATAGTGGTATAAATGTAAAAATGAGAGTTTAGGTGTTCCATATGTAGATACATAAGAATTGTGTGGTATATGTGTAAATCTTCCGATCAAAAAACATATATATTTCAGACAAATTTAATGAAGAGGAACATGCTGGCTGATAAAAATGGCCTNGATCTAATTGTTGTAACTGGAAAGATTTCTGATTCGTTGAAATTGTGGACATCAGATTTAGAACAAGATTTATAGAAGTATATTCAAGATTGGAATTTGTTGGAAGCAAAGTTTGAGGAAGCTTTTAGAGAAATTGATAGAAATATATATCATTGCAGGGTTCAAAATAAAATTAACTTATATCATTGCATGTATCCCTTTTTTTTTTTCTCTTCCTCATCGTCCACTACAGATTTTCCATTCCTTCATTTTGNAAGTTTGAGGAAGCTTTTAGAGAATTTGATAGAAATATATATCATTGCAGGGTTCAAAATAAAATAAACTTATATCATTGCATGTATCCTTCTTTTTTTCTCTTCCTCATCGTCCACTACAGATTTTCCATTCCTTCATTGCAAAATCCTATTTCTTATTGGCTTCTGAAAACCCATTTTGCAGTCGAATGAAGCCTAAGGAAGATCTATATGTATCCAGTCAATTTTTAAGGTTTTACACTTCCAACATCAGAATTCCAGTTCTTACCTAGCTACCTCAAAATTATGCATTTATACGTCCAAAACCTGAACTTCTNCAGTCAATTTTTAAGGTTTTACACTTCCAACATCAGAATTCCAGTTCTTACCTAGCTACCACAAAATTATGCATTTATACGTCCAAAACCTGAACTTCACATTTACATAAATACCATTTAATTATTGTCTATCTATATATTTAACACCTAAACTTCACATTTTCATACATTCTTTTAGATTCTTTTACATTTACATATTTAACACCAACGGAAGATTTACATGCATACAAATCAATTATTATGTATTTACATAAGACATTAACGTTGATATATATATATCATTCATTCATTCTTTATGTATTTACTTGTTTAACACCTATGTTATTTAATATACATGCATACATATCATATAATTTCTATGCATTTATATGATATACACCTGGACTTAAATTTTCATACATATCATATAGTTCCCATGCGTTTACATGATTAACACCTGGATTTCAATTCATACACTTGCCACCTAATTCCCGTGCATTTACACCTCCAAAACCTAAACTTCAAATTACATCCTTACCATCCATTTCTCATGAATTTGCATGCTTAATTGCAAAATTTCTCCATTTACATGCATACCATTCAATTCTCATGTTTTTGCAGGCTTGTCACCTAAACATCTATGTTATATGCATATCATTCAATCCTATGCATTTACATGTTTAATACCTAAACTTCAACTTTTAAATGCATTCCATTTGTGTACATCTGATACCTATCTTTTCATATTTATACTCGAAGTGCTATGGTGTAATAAATATCTGAGAATGATAATTTTGATGTGATATTCAAAACTTGAATGCTATGCATGAAGTTTAATTGTTAGATATGCAAATTCAANAGGCAGGCCGCGTGGCAGCTGACTCAGAAGGTGGCGTCGAATAGAAGCGTGCCGCGTGGCTGTTCGACGGATCCGATGATCCAGTCAGCCCGCGGTTTGAATAAATAAATAACGGTATTTAATAAATTCAGAAAATAGCCCCTAAACTTGAAAAATCCATATCTTTGCATAGCAAATTCATAAAAATAAAATAAAAATATCCTCTTANCACTTATGTAATTCGTTTAGAAAAATATAAGGTAAATAATGATTTAAATTTTAATTCATTGTAATACGAACTATGTATATGTTTCTTGTGAGGTAAATTTTCTTTATGTCTCGGCTTCCTATTAAATCAAACTGATTCTCTCTTTTCAAGTATGGCTCTAAATCCTTATAGCTTTTTTTAATTTCAAAACATAGAGATTTAAATTAGATTATGAACTCCCTCAACGCAGGACTTCAAAAAACTTTAATTAACTAATTCTTTTAGGTTGGCTTGAGTCGAAGTACCGTTAGATTGATTGGAACAAATGGTGATGTGTGGATGGTCTCCACTCCCTAACAGGGAGAATGAGGTGTAATCATAATCATTCATGTTCATAGTTTAAGATGGACGACAATGATTCATCCTTGTAGAAAGCTACATATCACATAGGCACCTTTTCTATCACATATGTAAGTTTAAGTAATTTTTCTAAAGTTTAATATATATTATGTATTTCAGCTCATTTCGTAAGTCAGAGTTGCCAGTCTGTCTAATCATCGTCTTAAGATTGCCTTTTCCAAATTGCCCTCTTGAATTGTAGAAACAATTTTGAAAAGGTGGAGGATCAGAAAAAGAGAGAATTAAGATGGAGATTGGGCAGACAAATTGAAGAAAGAACTTGGAGAGCTTATGAGGTAAACTTCGTGCGATAGGTCACTAGTGTACAATCAAATATGATTGGATCGAGACACTTTGAACCAAATATCCACGAAGGAATGCATACATAAGCTACCTAAGTAATTAAAGAACCAAATTTGTGTTCAGAGCACCCCCAAAGGGATGTAATTTGTTTGGTTTATTGCATCCTGGGGGATGCCCAAGAATACTCTTGATTAAAGGAGTTCAGCTTACATTTAAGTAGTTAAAGTGAAAGTGTGTCACAAATGATGGTTATTATAGGAGCATTGCAATGCCTTCAAAGCTCTTGTTAAGCCATAAAGTAGAGAGTGACTCTCACACTGTCTCAAATGCGTAACGGCTCATCAACAAAAGGGGCCTTTGAAATAACCAAGTCATTCTCTAGGGTCTGCACTAGGCTTTCAGGTCTAATCGAGCCATAAAGGTAAAGGGTGAGTCATTGTATCCCAAAGAGGCGGCAACAAATCCACAATCAGGGTCTAAGAGATGGCATCGACGAGCATCAATGGAACGACATGGCTCAAAGTGGGTATAACAAAGAAAACATAGAGTAATCCTAATCGAATAGAGATAGTCAGGTCAGGATACAAAAGATTTGTCATCCCAAGCTAGGATCTTATGTCTACCTGGTCGTAAAGGTAGTCAAACCAACACAACTAGAGATCCCTTGTAGCAATCTGTGCATTCCGCCATCCAAATGGACCTCGGTAGCATCAAGGTCAACAGAAGCCTCTAAAACCATAAGTTTTCCAGACAATCAACTAAATATAAATCTTATGCTTGGCTAGATGGGTTGAAGAAATGTGCTGACTTCTCTTCGGGACATGCAAGTATGATGTAGTGAGCAAACAACTCCTAATTTGGGGTCATGTTATTATGAATTGGAAGATAAACATGAAATTCAATACCATGTTAAATCCGGCCTAGAGGCCATGCAAGAAAGTAAAAATAGGCTTTAAAAACGTTGAGATATTTTAAAATTAACTTTTAATTAATATCAATATTGAGTTGAATTTTAGCAAGAAAAGTTATAATTGTAGGTCCTTAGAGAGCATAAACTATATTTTTTGCAAGATTACTAGAGAATCAACAATCAAAGAAAGAGGAAATGTGCTCACGCTGTAGGGAAGTAAAGAAAAGGCAAATATAAAGAATAACAAGGTAGGTGCCGCTAGGTCAACAATATATCTCATAAAAGCAAAAAGATGAACATGTGCCCACATATATACCTAGTCCTAATATTATACATCAATGAGAAATCAGGATTAAGGTACAAGACACGAGTCTGTAACTTTTGGTCCTCGTCATGTGGTTTCGCATGATAGGCATCTCAGAATCCGTGCTCACACTTTATTTCTGGTATAGACTCAAGCCTAGAGATTCCCAAAAATACAAAATAAAATTAAATAAAAATGACTCGACCAACAAAATAGCAGGGCTAATATAGGTTATAGGCATGCAACGTAGTAAACCATGCCCGGTGGGAGGAAAGCTAAGCAAGCACCTACAGAAAATGTGTTTGTTTAGCTTTTTAATGGTCCTCCCTATTAGATATTACTCCTTGTAAGAAGGATGCCCCCATATATGCTAGTGCATAAGTCTCAAACTTTATTAAACACACAAAGCAGTAAGAAAATAATGTCTAGCTAGGGGACAAACCATTAGAGAACATCAACTAGGACATCAAAAAGTCTACCTAGCATCCTCGCCCTAGCCTAACAAACCATCTAAGTGCAAGGTCTCCTAGAAACATCATCTAAGTATGTGTGCAAGTGCAGGTAAAAAACATGTTGATCTTGATTCATTACCTCACATTGTTCTTTAAGCTTTCCTCATGAGCAATACGCGTTAACACGTTTTGGTCAACAACAGTTCGCTTAACAAACGAGTACAATTCATCATCAAGACAATTGAGGAATACACATGCAAATGCAATGTGATTTGGTGCATTGCGGCTGTTATATCAGAATAGAAGAGATCACGAGATAGCAAATATTCGTCACAGGTATATGATGGCTTGACTAGTGACGAATACATTGATAGTGCAAAGTTGTAAATGCTCAATCACAAACATAGGAAAACTCACACTCCATGCAAAAGATTGTGCTCATGGCAGTGCGGGCAGCTCCCATGGAGGAAGAGTAATATGACTCTTATGGCAAACGAGTTCGTAGGCTAAGGAGCGTGACTCAAGCAAGTTGAGAATCATATACCCAAGTGGAAACAGATTGTACATTATGTGGGTTTAGGCGTTAAGAAGTGCGACCATGCCAAGAGACACAAACAACGTGCACCGAATAGGTTAAGAGGCTAAGGAGTGTAACCTATGCCAGGTGACATGAGGAGGGCACAAAGTGTATAGATAAGTTTATGGGCTATGAAGAATGACCCATGTTAGGTAACATGTGCAGGTGCAGAGACACTATGCACTAGATGGGTTCAGAGGCTAAGCAGCATATCCCATACAAAGTGGCACAATGCAACATACCTACGACATTCCATAACGGTGCCATAGGAATTAGGCTAGCATAATTCTCCTTAGGGAGTCTTTTGCATCATGATGTCTGTGTAGTGTGAGTGAAAACTTGGGCTCAAGTGTAGACTTCAAACATCCGCATATAAACATACATGATGCTATGTAGGGAAACATGCAAGAGTTAAAAATGTCGGTATAGACACATGTGATGTGATGTAAAGTGGCATAAGGATACCATAAAACAGATGTATGGAGTAATGTGCCCATAAGAGGTGCAAATAATCGTTATGAGCATGTGAGGACACATGCTCACACGTGCACGATAGAGTTCAAGTGCAAATTTGTTAATGTATGCAATCTGAAGAAAACATGCACAAATGCAATATAACGAATGAGCTTGGCTTCTTGATCAATCAAACTGAAGGCAGTTGATTCAATCAGGTTGATAAAAAAAGGGGTAGATCAATCGGTCAAACTTGTGATAGTTGATTGGTCAAGTCAATGGTAATGGTTGGTTAATATGATAAGAATAATGGTGGTTGATTGATTGAATTGACAGAAGTGGTCGATCGATACAATCGGGCCGACGACAATCGATCGATCAAGTCAATATGGATGGTTAATCGAACCAGCATGGGTGGTCTATCGACGATGGATGGCCATTTGATACCATCAGGATGGTGGCGGTCGATGGATACAACCAGGCTGGTGGCCGAGTAATTTAGTGTGTAAATTTTACAAATATTTTTCAATATTACAAAATTACACATGACAGATTTATAATAAATATGTAGTAGAATCCCAACAAAAATATCTTTTATGAAAATAGTTTATCTTTTAAAACTCTTTTAAAACTGTCAAATCACTATTTAAATCAACGCAAGTATATGTATCGCTCAAGTAATAAAGGGCTCTAATGGAGTCCTAGATATCGGTCCCACATGGAAGTTGGAAAATCCTTTAAGTAAGCTTTTGAAATTATTTTATAATTTAAAATTACAAAAAAATAGAAGTAAAGTGCAATGTTTAAATATTAACTACTAAGGTGAATGATATATAAAATGCAAATGTAAGATTACAAAAATTAAAGTAAACTAAATACTAAACTTTCAAAAGTAAAATTACGAAACTTAAACAATGTTTTTGTTGTGATGGAAATTTCAAATTTAAGAAAGCATCATTCCCCTTTAAAATGAGTATATGGATTGTAAAGAAATTGAAATCATTTGAAATTATATAAAAACTGTTTTGTGCCAAATATGAGCAATCCTATTCTTTACCCTCTTTTGAGTATTATAAAAAACATTGACTAATCCAGAGATTGGTCCTTAATTCCGTGGTTAGGCTGGGAGGATAACGACTGCCACTCCAGAGCTCCCACTACTCCCTCACCTGAGGGCTAACAATCTCGCATCAGTTTTCAATAAACTGGAACAAATTGGGGATTTTAATCTGGCGCATTAAAATCTCTAATTTGGCATCCAACATAGTATATTTCCCTATTTATCTGCACTATATCCTAAGAATGACATACTTTTTCATGAAATCAAATGTGGTTCTCCCTGTGTTGTAGAAATCATATCCCTTCTCAGAACATGTCTCTTAACAAATTTTAACATTTCAATTGGTCGGATTGAAAAGTAAATGAAGGTTGGAGTTCAAATAATCATAAATTATTAACATTTAGAACCTTAGAAAACAAAATCAATTCTTCACAAAACTATATCTCAAAGTAGGGAGAAGAATAAAGAAGACTACTCAGAATTCATGAGAAAGATACGAAAAAATACGGATTTCATATGTAAAAACAAGTTAAGAAAAAAAGAAATAAAAATACAACTTATCTCACAATCCTTCCCAAGCAAATCCTTAGAAGTTCTCTCCAAGCCTTTTTCTCATTACAATCACTCTCAATTCCCTCTTAGAAGTGTAATGAAGAAGAAATCTCTCACATTCCCTCTACTCTTACAACCCTAGAAGAAAATTTCCTCTTCACTTTCTCTCTCACACCAACTTTCTCTCTCTCCCTTTCCTGTCTCCCCTTAAAAGTCTCTCTCAACTCTTTGAAGTCTTTTTTTTTATTATTTTGGACTGCCTTCTCTTGAA
This sequence comes from Phalaenopsis hybrid cultivar, assembly GCA_002079205.1. Classification (NCBI taxonomy): domain Eukaryota; kingdom Viridiplantae; phylum Streptophyta; class Magnoliopsida; order Asparagales; family Orchidaceae; genus Phalaenopsis; species Phalaenopsis hybrid cultivar. Next base: position 188,740 of record JXCR01143744.1, on the reverse strand, counting down.
AAGAATTCAAAATTCCCTCCAAAAGTTAACTCTTTTGAATTCAAAAGACATATTCCTTCATAATATAACTTTTGAACGTGTCTAGATGCATTGAAGCACTCCAAGAGGTGTGTAAAACAAGTGTCCTTTCAAAATTCGCACAAAATTCATCTCGAACCGCCTTAATTTACAAAAAGTCCTCTCTAGTGCATCACGCGTTGCTCTGTCGCATCATGCACCACCTCTCTGGATTTTGGCGCCAGAATCTCAAAATTGGTTGTTTTGGCTTTAAATTTCATCCTTTTTGCCATTTTTACTCAAAATACCTAAAAATGGTATACCTGCAACAAAAACATAAAAATACCCTACTGTAAAGTGCAATATCACTAAAAATAAACATAAAATATGTACTTAAAACAATATATTATTTTGGTGTATCAACGGCCGATCGATCAAATCGAAAGGAGAAGACTGATTGAGCTGGTATGGGTGGCCTATCAATCAACATGATGGGAGATGGTCGATCAAACAGGTGTGGGTAGCTGACTGCGACTTTATATATGCTTAAAAATATAAGTATTTAATACTGCTGCTAAAAGATTTAATTCCTGAGTAACTGTACCAAAACGTTAATAACAATTATAGATTTGATAAATATGGACATAATAAATATTCAATAATTGTAAATTCACACTTATCAACGCAAGTATACGTATCGCGNTAACCACATCTTAGCCTTATCCCTCAGTGAAAAAGGAAAAATTCTAAGTCTAACAGCATCGTTTAAGACTCTATCATATTTAAAAGTAGCACATAGTTCTATAAAATTAGCGAGATGTAAATTAGGATCTTCATTTGGTGTACCTACAAATTGATTATTTTGTACAATTTGGATAATAACAGGTTTAAGCTCAAATGAATTAGCGGTATCAGGATTTTAGATAGATAAGTGAATCTCATCTGCTGTAGGATTTGCATAATCTCTTAAGGATTTAAGTTGGTGCTTATTTTCTATTCCATGATTGTTCAGGTTGTTTTCCATTGTATTAGAATTTCTAGGTTCTCTTCTTAATTTTCTGATCCTTTTAACAATACGTTCTAATTCCCAATCGTATGGTATAAGATTTTCATGTTAAAATTTACGCATATAATTTGAAATCAGTACTCAGTAATATAATTAACATAAATATAAAGATAAAATAAGTTGCAATTTAAGTAAAAATTTTCTAATAATCCTAATTTGTCTGTTACTATGATCATGATTTTACTCACTCACTCAATCACTCCCCGGCAACGGCGCAAAAAACATGACTGATTTTTTTTTGTAATCGATAAATGCAAGAATTTGATGACGCTACTAGAAGATTTAATTTCTAGCAACGGTGTCCAAAGACTTGATCACGCCTTTATAGATGTGTCTGATTTGGTTAAGATGTATAATCATAATATTCAATAATGTTAAAGTTGAATTTGTCAATGCAAGTATATGTATCGCTCAAGTAATATAGGACTCTAATGGAGTCCTAGATATCGATCCCACAAGGAGTGGTTTAGAATTACAGACTAAGATTTAGAAAAGCAAGACTTTAATCACAACTNATCAGTGCTCAGTAATATAATTAACTAAATATAAAAATAAGTTGTAATTCAAGTAAAAATTTTCTAATAATCATAATTTGTCCGTTACTCTGATCGTTATTTTACTCACTCACTCAATCACTCCCCGGCAACGGCGCCAAAAACTTGACCGGCGACTTTATATATGCTTAAAATATAATATAAATGTGGATGTAATAAATATTCAATAATTTTGCAAAATCATATATATATATATATGATTATAAAGATGTATAGATATAATATTCAATAATGTTAAAGTCAAATTAGCAAGTATACGTATCGCTCAAGTAATATAGGGCTCTAATGGAGTCCTAGATATCGATCCCACGGGGAGTAGTTTAGAATTACAGACTAAGATTTTAGAAAAGCAATACTTTAATCACAACAATGAAGTTCAATTTGCTTATTTGTTACTAATAAGCAATTGAAATAAATATATAATTTTAACAACTAATAAATATNTAATTTTAATAACTAATAAATAACTAATGATATAAAGTATGGTTTAATTGTGATATTCAATATATAAGAAAGGATTCTTATCCTTATCAAAAAATTATAGTGAATGGATAAAATGAATTGGTTCAATTTATATTGTGTCAAATATGAGCAANAGATTTTAGAAAAGCAATACTTTAATCACAACAACGAAGTTCAATTTGCTTATCTGTCACTAATAAATAATTAAAATAAATATGTAATTTTAATAACTATTAAATAACTAAATATACTAATGAATGTTNCAAACTAAGATTTTAGAAAAGCAATACTTAATCGCAACAATGGAATTTAAATTGCTTATCTGTCACTAATAGGCAGTTGAAATAAATATGTAATTTTAATAAATCTTAAATAATTAATTATACTAATAAAGTTTTANTAATGGAGTCCTAGATATCGATCCCACAGGGAGTAAGTTTAGAACTACAAACTAAGATTTTAGAAAAGCAATTCTTTAATCAGAACAACAAAGTTCAATTTGTTTATCTATCACTAATAGACAATTGAAATAATTACATAATTTTAATAACTATTAATTAACTAATGATACTAATAAAGGTTCATATAGGCAATTGAAATAAGTAAATAATTTGAATAACTAATAAATAACTAATGATAGAAAGTTAGGGTTAATAATAGACAATTGAAATAAATATGTAATTTTCTTAATAACTCATAAATAACTAATTATGCTAATGAGGGTTTAATTGAAATAAATATGTAATTTTAATAATTATTAAATAATTAATTATACTAATGAAGGTTCGACGTGATGTTCAATATATAAGAAAGCATCATTCTCCTTGTCAAGAAATTATAGTGAATGGATAAAGTGAATAAGTTCAAATTATATTGTGCTAAATAAAAGCATACATATTCTTTACCCTTTGGTCCAGGCATAAAGAATATTGACTAATCCTACGGATTTTTTTTTTAAATCTGCGGCTAGGCTAGGAGGATATGCATAAAGAACATTGACTAATCCTATGCTTGTTTACTGATTCTGCGGCTAGGCTGGGAGGATACTTAAAGAACATTGACTAATCCTATGCTTGGTTACTGATTCTATGGCTAGGCTGGAAGGATACCTTAAAAAACATTGACTAATCCTATGTTTGGCTGATTCTGCGGCTAGGCTGGGAGGATACCGAATAAAGAACATTGACTAATCCTATGCTTGGTTACTGAATCTACAGCTAGGCTGGGAGGATACCGGACACTTTGGAGCTCCCACGTTCCCCTCACCTGAGGGCTAACATCTACACATCAACACCCAAACATAAAGAACATTGACTAATCCTACGCTTGTTTACTGAATCTGCGGCTAGGCTGGGAGAATACCGGCTCTTACTTTCGAGCTCCCACGTTCCCCTCGCCTGAGGGCTAACATCTACACTTCAACACCCAAACGATAGGATTGAATTGAGCTCCCACGTTCCCCTCGCCTGAGGGCTAACATCTACACTTCAGCACCCAAACGATATGACTTACCCTTTGGTCCAGACATAAAGAACATTGACTAATCCTATGCTTGGTTACTGATTCTGTAACTAGGCTGGGAGGATACCGACTCTCACTTTGGAGCTTTCACGTTCCCCTCACCTGAGGGCTAACATCTACACTTCAACACCCAAACGATAGGACTGAATTGAGGAATTTACTAAATTTGCGGCTAGGCTGGGAGGATATCGGCTCTCACTTCGGAGCTCCCACGCTCTTCGCCTGAGGGCTAACATCTACACTTCAGCACCCAAACGATAGGACCGAATTGAGGATTTTATTCTGTCACTCACCTGAGGGCTAACATCTACACTTCAGCACCCAAACGATAGGACTGAATTGGGGATTTTAGTTTGTCACTCTAAAATCTCCAATTCTATGCCCCATAATTTTATTTCCATATTTATTTGCACCTAACTTCCAAGGGCTTTGACCTCCCTGAATCTTGGATGTAATCTTCACGATTATTTGCACCCAACTTCCAAGGGCTTTGACCTCTCTGAATCTTGGATGTAATCTTCACTTTTATTGTAAAACTCAACATATTTTAACAAATCAATTGACCATNACGTTCCCCTCACCTGAGGGCTAACATCTACACTTCAGCACCCAAATGATAGGACCGAATTGGGGATTTTAGCCCGTCACTCTAAAATTTCTAATTCTACAACCGATAATTTAATTTCTCTTTTTATTTGCACCTAACTTCCAAGGGTTTTAACCTCCTTGAATCTTGGATGTAATCTTCACTTTATTTGTAAAGTAAATTAAGATCGAAGTGATAAGATCATCNCACCAATTCAAATCACCATTTCACAAATCTCGAGACAAGGAGAAAGACATAGAAAACTACTCAGATCTCATGAAACAAAACTCGGAATTCATATATAAAATCAAAGTCATACAAACTACAATAAGTAAATAACTTATTTCTAATTTCTCCCCAAGAAAACTCCTCGAGGTTATTCTGAATCTCTTCCTTTCTTTACAGCACACAGAATCCCTCTTCGAAGCAGCAAGGAGGAAGAAATCTCTCACTTTCCCTCCACTCTTACAATCTCTCGAAGAATTCCTCACAATTTTTGCACATTATTGGAACCTTTCTAACCTCCAGGAACTCTTTAGGACTTCCAGGCTCTCTCAATTTTTGGCCAAAATAGTCTTTTAAAGTTGTGGATGAGCTTTCCCAAGAGTTTCCTAAGCATCCCTTTAAAATTTGGCCTTATCCAAGGTCTGATTGGGCATAACCGTCAAGCTCGCCATCAGCGGACCTTCTTAATGAATTAATTCTGGAGTCTCGGGAAAATCTCGTCGTCGGCGGGGTCGATGGCGTTGTCGGTGCCCTAGTTCAATTCTTCACATTTTGGTCCTTTTTGCTCCAAATTTGCTCCTTTTTGCATTTTTTTGCTCCAATGACCCTAATTCATCATTCCTACAACAAAACATCAAAAATACCTTTTTTAAAAGTGTAATATCATCAAAAACAGTATAAAATAAGTATGAAAATCTCAATATATTTTCCTCTGGTCACATACATGACACTTTACCAAAATTGGGCATGTTGACATTTTTCATTAAAAATCCATAAAACTAAAATTTCCNTTTTAGTCTGTCACTCTAAAATCTCCAATTCTACGCCCGATAATTTTATTTCCCTATTTATTTGCACCTAACGTCCAAGGGCTTTGACCTCCCTGAATCTTGGATGTGATCTTCACTTTAGTTGTAACAAATCAATTGGCCAGATTGAAAGTAAATTAAGATCGAAGTGAAAAGATCATCACAATTTCATAAACATTTTCATGGCTTCATCAATTCAAATGACCATTTCACNCTACAAAATTAATTTTTCTTACAAAAATATTCCTTTAAATCAACCATAATATTTAAATATCTACAAAATATAATTATCTGAGTTAAATTCACTACAAAAAAATCATACTAATAATTTTTTAAAATATTTAAATTGAGAACATATAATAGTTAATCTTGTTCTTCCCTCCCCCAAACTTAAATTTTTCAATATGGAATGATACATGTGGAAAGAAAAATTCTAAATATAAATTTTACCTCAGTACTTTAGGCATTTTCATCTTTCTGAAATTTTTCCAATTCCTTCTCAAAATTTTCACTTTGACTGGTATGTAATATTAAGAACTTTTNGGAACTAGAAGGTGGAAGATCATAACTTGTAGAGGGGACATCTCTACTAGTAGAAGGCTCTTGACTCCTACTCCCAGTTAAGTTTTCAAATTGGCCTTACTAATGGGTTTCATAGGGTAAACCCACTCTTCATCTCCAGCTTCCTCTCTAGAAAGTTGGCAAAGTGCATAAATAAGGCTAGGATGTCCTAGACCTCCACTTGTCTCATTCCTTGTCGTAGTCAAAATATTCTTAAAAATTATTCTCCCCACATTTATAGTTCTGTTATTCTAAATACAAAAATTTAGAATAGCTCTATATCTAGTTACCTCACTATGGTGATAACTCAGTAATAGAGTAGAGGAAATAAAATAGTGCCACGCCTTAGAGGTGGCATTCAACATGGAAGCATAAAAATTTACCCATTCTCGTTGTTTACTCTTCCACGTTCCTTTCCCATCAGTGAGAAAGTTGATCACATCATTCAGGGGGCCTTCCATTGTACTAAAGGATTCATATTGGCAGCGTGAGAAAGTTGATCACATTATTGAGGGGGCCTTCCATCATACTAAAGGATTCATAGTGACATAGAAAGTTGATCACATCATTCAGGGGGCCTTCCATTGTACTAAAGGATTCATAGTGGCAGCTAAAAGAGTCTAGGACTTCGTAAAAGGTGTTGATGCCGACGGTCATAAATTCAACAGGAAATCCACGCACTTGAACAATTCCTTCTTCAGAATAGATTGCATTGGCATAGAACTCCTTCACCACATTTGCATCATCTTTATTGGTGGTGTAACAAAAGTTTTCTCACCTCTGCTTGGCAATAACTCGTTCAATTTTTCCACCAGGGATCTCAAAAACTCGATCTTGTATACACTTCTTTCCTTTAAATACTGAAGTAAATCTTCTTTGAGCCATTGCATTGACGAAGCGAGACTCATCAAACTCAACCCATCTCTATTGTCATGGAACCATTTCAATCTAATCAAATTATAGTAAAATTCCTAAATATACTTCAAATATTCAAATAATGGCTTCCAAAAGTAATTCTAAGAGTTCAATACTAAGATCCATGAATTTCTTCCCAATATTTTCTTACATTCTCAAAATTTTTGGATCTCCTCAATGTGGAAGAAATCCATAGTGAAAATCAAATCTTTTTAACTTGGAGTGAAGCTCTTACCTTGAGATGATCAAATTTGGTGTCAAAAAGTCTTGAAATTGCCTCTCAATCCAAGATCTCGCAAGCCCTAGGTCAAAAATTACATTTTTAGGAGGAAGGGGATGATGAATAGTGGTGGTTGATTAGTCAAAATCGTGATTAAAGGTGTTTTTTGGTGAGCTCAGCATTGGCAGGGTCGATGGTGCTGTCAGCGTTCTCTATTGGAATTAAATCCTAAGTCTCGGGAAAAATCCACCGTCGGCGGCGTCGTGGGCGCCATCGGCAGGCTCTATTGATTTTGTCAAAATTCCATTTTATTCGATTTCGATCAATTCCAAGCTTAAATGACATCCATTTAGTCATTATAGACATAATTTTAAGTGAGTAAATGATGTACTTAGCACAAATAAATTTTCACAACGCAAAACATCATATTTATATATAAATTCCAAGGGGTACAATATACGTTACATAACACACCCAAGTCTGGTATATTCTCAACCTCCACACATTAATTCAGCATCGCAATCCAAGCAACAACACTCAAAATGCTGAAAACAAGACATCCTATGCTTAGTCTCAACTATATAGAGATCTAAAAGTATAATTCTAAGGCAAAGCAAATACAAAGTTCAAATCAAAATACATGAATAGACAGATAGGTAGTAATAAAAATCTACTATTCTTTAGATTCAGTTCTAGATTCTCCTATGAGATTACCCATTGATTGCACATTAATAAGAGGTTGTAGAAGGGTCGGAATGGAAATTCTTCAGTGGAATCCTCTTCTATTAATTTCATCCTCCTCTTTAATCATATCAAACTATCTTCTAAATATCCAGAATGATCAAAGTCTTCTTTCATCCTCTAGTCTACATGATCGAAGAAATCAGAGATATTATTATTTGCATTCATGAAATTTTGTACCTCCTTCTCCAATTTCCTAATTCTTCGCAAGATCACCAGAGACTTGTCAAGAATTAAGGGTTGAACTAGCAGTGAATTCTGAGATGATTGATCTACTATAATGGCCATGTCATTTTGATCTTCAAAAGCTGGGAATCTTTCAGTTGGGTCCAAAGGCTTCCAAGGTAAAAGTACCTTTTCCTAATTTTTGTAGGACACTTGGAACTGACTGCAAAGTGAGAAAATTGTGGAAGGGTGTCCAAGCCCATAAGTTGATCCATGAACGATCAGGCCCAAAACTGACTTCACAATTATTGATCCAATATCGATCGGCAGTCCCCTTTGGACGCAGTGATTCAAAAGAGCACTTTCCTTAGAAACTTTACCGATATTCATAGTCGGTAACAGTTTCACAAAAATGAAAAAGTGCCAATGTTTCGAAACGGGATTTAGGAGTGTCTCAGAAAAACTAACTTACCCATTTTCTCTCATTTCCCAGTCGTCAGTTTCGTCCATTAAATATTGGTAAATTTCATTCATCTGGTTTCTTATCGGGATGAAATTGGAATAGTAGCAGACAATAATGTTCTCTATCATGTATAATTTTTTTGATCCGTGCAAGAGTGAAAGTTATCCATCTACCTCGCACATAAAAAACTCCTTGGTTGATTCCATGTAAATTTGCATAAAATTCCTTTACCACAGGACCAACCATGGTGGTGTTAGTATAGCACAACACTTCTCATCTTCATCGTACTATCATTTCTTCAATTGCCGTCATGGGATTATTCAATCCGCGATTTATGAATCCTCGTTCCTTGATCAATCTTTTCTCCGTTAGTAACTTGTTGAAGATTTATTGCGCTTGCGCACTAATAAAATTTTGTCAATTGAAAACTTACATTCTAGGATTATTAGGGGAATTAAATGCCATAGGAATGAAATTAGTAGAGTTTCACTTTATTTTTGGGGGAAAATATGAACTAGGAATTGAATTTCGGAGTTGAAAAGGATAACTCCCGCCCAAAAACTGCCATTTGAACCCAAGTAACCGCCATCTCACCGGTCTCACCGTTGGCGGGGTCGAGGGCGTCGTCGGCGAGCTCTTGTATTTATTTTGACTAGACTCTTAGGAAAAACCTACCGTCAATGGCGTCAAGAGCGCCATCGGCGCCGAAGGTAAAAATTGCACAGTTTTGCTTCGTCCGTAATGCGTTCCATTTTTCTCTATGGATCCAATTTTTATGATGATTCAAGGGTAAATACGAGTAGTAGAGTTCAATACTACCATAAACTAACAATAATTTCAAACAAAAAACACTATAATCACAATAAAAATAAAAATAAAGATAACTATGGGTTGCCTCCCATAAAGCGCTTAGTTTAACATCGTTAGCCCGACCTATTCAGATATTATTCTGGTTGAGTGATCATTAAAACCTCTTTAAAATTTAGTCTTTTACCCTCAAAATGTTGCTTTACTCTGTGTCCATTTATTTTAAATCTATTCTCAGTCTTTTGATCTTCAACTTTAATAGTTCCATAAGTATAAACTTGAGTCACAGTAAAGGGTCCTAACCAACGAGACTTCAATTTGCCAGGGAATAGCTTCATCCTTGTAATGTAAAGCAAAACTTCTTGTCCTGGTTCAAAGTTCTTCTGGTTAATCTTTCGATCATGCCTTAACTTTAGTTTCTCCTATCTTGTCCTGGTTTAAATTTCTTCTGGTTAATCTTCCGATCATGCCATAACTTTAATTTTTCCTTATAAATTCTACATTATCATAAGATTCATTTCTTAATTCTTCCAATTCATTTAATTGTAACAATCTCTTCTTAAGTTGTTATAATAAGACTCATTTCTTAATTCTTCCAATTCATTTAATTCAAAGTTCTTCTGGTTAATCTTCCGATCATGCCATAACTTTAATTTTTTCCTTATAAATTCTGTCGTATCATAAGATTCATTTCTTAATTCTTCCAATTCATTCATTTGTAACAATCTCTTCTCACCACCATCTTTCAAATTATAATTGAATTCCTTAAACGCCCAATATTCTTTATGTTGCAATTCTACTGGTAAGTGACAAGTATTTACAAAAATCAACCTGTAAAAAGTCATTCTAGTAAGAGTTTTATAACCAGTTTCGTAAGCCCATAATGCAATATCCAGTCTAGTAGACCAATCTACTCTACTAATTACAGTCTTCTTCAGTATTTGTTTAATCTCTCTATTAAAAACATCAGCTAACCCACTTCTCGGAGGTGAAAGGAAGTAGAGATTCTATGAATAAAGTTAAACTTTTCTACCAATCCCTGAATGTATTTATTCCTGAAATAGGATCCTNAAAAATCAGTCTGTAAGGAGTCATTTCAATAAGAGTTTTATAAGCAGTTCTGTAAGCCCATAATGCGGTATCCAGTCTAATGAATCAATCTACTCTACTAGGGTTTACAGTCTTTTCAAGTATTTGTTTAATTTCTCTATTAGAAACATCAGGTAACCCACTGGTACAGTTTTCTCAAGTATTTGTTTAATCTCTCTATTAGAAACTTCAGCTAACCCACTGGCTTGTGTCTTTTCAAGTATTTGTTTAAAGCAGTAGAGATTTGATGAATAATATTAAACTTTTCTGCCAATCTCTGAATATATTTATTCCAAAAGTNAAATATTTTTCATTAAAAATCTTGAAACACTTTTAGCGTCACAATGAGGTAAAGCTTGTGCTTCAATCCACTC
>JXCR01143744.1:145464-169165 GCA_002079205.1 Phalaenopsis hybrid cultivar | reverse complement strand
GTTGTAGTGGACTCGTCAATCCAACTACTACAAGAGAACATATAAGTCTAACCATAATAAGAATTTAAGGAGTCATCACCCTCATGATACACGAAAAGTAAATCAAACCACTAACAATCCAAATATCTACCAAACATCAAGCAAATAGATCAATCCACACTAAAGCAAACACAATACAACACTAACAATCATGACTCTTAAGCATACTAAATCAAACCACACAGATAACTATGGGTTGCCTCCCATAAAGCGTTTGATTTAATGTCGCTAGCCCAAAAAATGATTCCACCTGGATCAAAATTCCAATTAAGTAATCCTTGATCAATAGCCCAATTTTTTCCAGATCCAGGGATTCCTACAAAGTCCTCGAATTAAATTTTTTTTTTCAGCTCTTCCTTTTCATATTGATTCATATCCTTGTTCCCCATATTTCTTTCTAGATCCAATTTTCTACTAGTAATTTTCTCAATTTGTATATTAATATCATCCTTAGATCTCCCAAATTTTGGATCAGATTCTCTCTAGATAATTCAGATTCTAGATCAATATCTTCTGTGTTACTCTTCTGTTTCAAATTATCTTCCAATTCCTCAGGAATTTCTTTCATTGATCTTTCAATATCCTTATCCTCAAATTCTCTTCCAAGTCTTAGTTCAATAATTTTATCTTGTTCATCATTCAATTCAGGTTTTTCTTGTGATTGAGTAAAATCTAAAGATATAAAGACTGGTGGTGTAAATGAATTCACCAAACAGATAGGCTTCAAAATTGTATGAGGTGAATTCATTTTAAGGTCATGAGATTTTTCAACAGATGGAATTAAAAGTTTACTATTTTTGGTAACGTCCATCATTTCACCTCTCCTGAACATACATACAGTTTTCTTTAAACAACATTTTAGACTCATCTTGAAAGCCCATTTCGATCTCATCTGTTAACTTACTCTCAAAACTTTTCTGGAAATAGTTTTTACTTAGATGATCAATTTCATCCATCCAAAAATAATCATCATCATTTCTTTCAGCTGGATATTTCATAGCCTTTAAGACATTAAAAGTAGTTTCATGGACATTAATATTCATAGTTAACTTTTTTTTTTGCACATCCATCATAGCTTGTCCTGTAATAAGAAAAGGTCTCCCCAAAATAATGCGATATTCTTTATCTTCCTCCATATCTAATATAATAAAGTCCACAGGAAAGATAAATTTATTCACCTTAACAAGCACATCTTCTATAATCCCTTTTTGGATAAATGATAAATCGATCAGTTAACTGAAGAGTTACAGTAGTGGGAGAAATATCGGCTAAACCTAACCTTTTAAATATAGATAGAGGCATCACATTAATGCTCGATCCTAAATCATATAAAGCTTTTAAACATAATCTTTTTCCAATTACATAAGGAATTATAAAGCTATAATGATCTTTAAGTTTCTAAGGACAACTTTTCTGGAGTATAACACTGCACTTCTCACTTAGTGCAACTGTCTCGTAATCCTTAAGTTTCCTTTTCTTGTTTAATATCGCCTTCATAAATTTTGCATAACTTGGCATCTGTTTCAAAGCTTCAGCGAAAGGAATATTTATCGTTAACTTCTTAAGTACATCCATGAATTTTGAAAATTTTTTATCCAACTCATGTTGTCTAAGTCTATGAGGAAATGGAGGTGGTGGTCTTTCCAAACTGATTTTAGTTGGAGATATAAATTTTTCCAGATCCTTAGAAAATGTTTTTCAGGTCTTTTAGTTTCCTTTGTTTCTCTCACAACATTTTTCTCTTTTCTAACCACATCCTCTATCTTTTGTTTCTCTCACAATATTTTTCTCTTTTCTAACCACATCCTCTATCTCTCTTCCACTTTTTTATTGGACAGCTTCTACTTATTCGTTATTGTTCTCTTTTGGGTTGATCTCAATGTTGCTATGAAGTGTTCCTCCGGGTCTATTTCTAAGTGAATTAACAATTTGTCCCAGTTGATTCCCTATATTTTTAATCACAGCATTTTGACTTTGCAACTGGTTTCCCATTTGCAATACCACTTCCTCCATAGACATCTTCTTATTCTCAAATTGTTGATCATTATTAGAGTCTAGTGGATATGAAAGTCTATAGTTTGTGTTCCCCTGATTATTCCAACTCCCATTAAGATTTGCATGATTATTTTCACATTGTTCGTTTCCACCCCAAGTAGTATGCCACCACTTAAAATTAGGTTGGTTCTTCCAACATGGGTTGTAAAAGTTAAAATGCGAGTTGTTTATGGTATTTAAAGTCTCATATGATAAGTTAGAATCAATCATATGCTCTAATGAACTTTCCTCACTTACTGGAGTAAATTGATTTGGTTCATTCCAAATTGGTCCAACTTCTTTGATATTGCAGCAACTTGAGATGTAAGAATTGTAATCACATCTGAATCATGAACACTGGCTACTTTTTTAGGATTTACCCTTATACAGGGCCATTGAAATTTGTTTGCAGCCATATTTTCAATTAACACATACGCTTCATCAAATGGTTTTAACATTAATGATCCACCAACAGCAGCATCAATTATAAACCTAAGGGATTCTACTAATCCATTATAAAAAGTTTGAATGACTAACCAATCAGGCAAAGCATGATGTGGACACTTTCGTAGGAGTTCCTTAAATCTTTCCCAGGCTTCATATATTGATTCCCCTTCATACTGACAAAATGAGATAATATCTTTTCTAAGTTTAGTAGTCCTTGAAGGTGGAAAATACTTAGTTAGGAATTTCTGAGTTAACTCCTCCCAATTTTTAATAGAGTCAGGTGCTAATGAGTATAACCACATTTTAGCCTTATCCCTTGAGAAAGGAAAAAGCTTTATTCTGACAGCATCGTCTGACATACCATTATAACGAAATATACCACAAAGTTCTATAAAGATTGATAAGTGTAAATAGGGATCCTCCAAAGGAGTTCCCCCAAACTGATTGTTCTGCACCAGTTAGGATAATCTAAGATTTATTTCAAACGAGTCAGCTTCTACGACATGGTTTTGTATACTTGAGTGAATTTCATTCGTCGTAGGATTTACGTAATCCCTCAAAGAAGTATGATGATTTTCCAAGTTATTATTTTGAAAGTTTTGCATTTCCATTTCTAGTTTTTTGAGTCCTCTTTGTATTTTTATTTTTTTCTTTTTTTCAAACTCAGGATTATAAGGGACAATTCTTGTAGATACTTTGTTTCACATACGCAACACAAAAAGTAATACATTAACAATTAAACAAATAACAGATGAAATATATTCAACACAACAAAATATTTTCACAAACACCATATTTTTTGATAAAAACAAATTTTTTTTTTCATAACATTTTTTTTATATAAAAACACTTTTCACACAAAACAGTTTTTACAACAATATAGTTTTTCAAGTCTAAGCCTAATTACTTCAACTAAAACTCTCCTAAAGTTCTTACCGAAGCTTCCCCGACAACGGTGCCAAAAACTTGACAGTGACTTTTTATATACCTAAAAATATAAGAATTTGACACCACTACTAGAAGATTTAAACTCTCGGCAATGATGCCAAAAACTTGATGAAACTTTTAATATGCAAGATTTATATATTTATAATGATTTTATAAAGTCACAATTTCAAACGCAAGAATATACAGAGCTCTAGTGGAGTCCCGTTTATCGATCCCACAGGGAAGTNAACCCATGAAATATATTCAACACAACAAAATATTTTCACGAACACCTTATTTTTCACACAAATAGTTTTTTTAACACTTGTTCATATAAAAAAACTTTTCACACAAAACAATTTTTAAGACACTATAGTTTTCCAAGTCTAAGCCTAATTACTTCAACTAAAATTCTCCAAAAGTTCTTACCGAAGCTTCCTCAGGAACGGCATAAAAAACTTGACAGGAACTTTTTATATACAAGAATTTATGAACCCAGATTTATTTTTTATAATGATTTTGCAAAGTCACAATTTCAAGTGCAAGTATACGTTTTGCTGAAGTAATACAGGGCTCTAGTGGAGTCCCGTTTATCGATCCCACAGGGAAGATAGGTAAGAGGTCTNACTATTCTTATGTAATGAATTGGATAATGTAAAGGAATGAGATGCATTAAATATTGTATGTGCCAAATAGAAACAATTCTATTCTTTACCCTTTGGTCCACGCATAAAGAACATTGACTAATCTTATGCTTGTTTACTAAATCCGTGGCTAGGTTGGGAGGATACCGGCTCTCACTTTGGAGCTCCCACGTTGCCCTCACCTAAGGGCTAACATCTCTGCTTCAGTACTCAAACAATTGGACCGAATTGGTGATTTTAGTCTGTCACTCTAAAATCTCCAATTCTACGCCCATTAAAGTATATTTCCCTATTTATTTGCATTCAACTCCCATAAACTTAACTATCCATGAAATCTGAATGTGGTTATACTTTTTTGAGAATTACACAGCCCTCTCAGGTCTTAATAAAATTACAATGAAGTTTAACATTACAACTGGCCTTTATTGTAATGTAAATAAAGTGCAAGTAAAAACCATCACATTGATAATTAAATCCGCTTCTAACATGCATCACAAAATCCTAAACATGAATTCTACTCATTACAAAAGAAAAGTAAAATGAGAACGCATAATCTTCTCAACATGAATTATACTCATTACAAAAGAAAAGTAAAATGAAAACAACGGCATAATCTTCTCATAACTAAACATGAATTCTACTAATTACAAAAGAAAAATAAAATGAAAACAATGACATAATCTTCTCATACCATTATTTTAGAGTAAGAGAAGCCCATCACAAAGCACGAAGAAAACACAATGAAAACTTCATTTAACCAAACAAAATCCACTAGATAAGTGTTTACAAAACCATAAGATAATGAACAACACACTACATAGCTTTTTCCATTTGAAAGAAAGATAAATATCTCTCTCACAAAGTCTCCCGCCGATCCATGCAATGCTAGAACATCTTCTTACAAATTCTCTCAAAATCTCCTCTCCAATCTCTCCAAAAGGGTAGAAATCTAAGTTTACAAAACCATAAGATAATAAAGAACACAATACTTAGCTTTTTCCCTTGAAAGAAAGAAGAAAATCTCTACCATATGCAATGCTAGAACATCTCCTTACAATTTCTCTTAAAATCTCCTCTCCAATCTCTCCAAAAGGGTAGAAATCTACATTTCTACTCCTATTCTAAAAACACTTAACTTTCTCCACCCTTTTCCTAACATTTATCTCACAAAAAACCCCCTTTTTCTAACCTAAATTCATTCTTTTAAAGTGTAAGGATGAAGTATGAAGAGTTGCCACAATAATCCTTTCAAAAAGCATCCAAACACGTTGAATTTCGGCCCATAACCGCCAAAAGTCGGTTCATAGTCGTCCCGGGCGCCGTCGGCAGGCTCAAGGACGCTTTCGACGAGCTTTTCTGTCATTTTTTGGTCTTCTCGGGTAAATCTCACCATCGGCACCGTTTTGGCGACGTCGGTGGGCAGACTGCGCAGCTCCAGCGTTTCGCTCCGTTTGGCTCCGTTTTAGCTCCGTTTCGCCCCATTTCAGTTGCGTTGTGTTCCTAACAGATAGCCTTACAAAAAAGGATAAAAACAACCTTCCTTTAAAGTCTAATCTCATTCAAAAATATGCAACAATTGACAAAATAAGCATGAAAAAAACCTTCCTTTAAAGTGTAATCTCATTAAAAAATATGCAAGAAGTGTAAAAGTGATTAAGCATTAAAAGACTTATCGAAAGGTGACAGGGCAAAATTTCATTTCTTGCTCGTTTTTGCTCCAAATTGCATCATTTTTATTTCTTTTTGCTCAAATGACCATAAGTCATCATACCTGCAACAAAACATCAATAATATCGTTCTTTAAAGTGTAATATCATCAAAATTAGTGTAAAATAGATATGAAAATCTCAACATATTTACCTTTGGTCAAGTAATAAATGGTCTCATAAAATCTAATCCCCAAACATCAAAGATCTCAACTTCTAACATGAAATTTAGAGGCATTTCATTTTTTCTAGATATATTGCCTACTCATTACTTCTAATATGAAATTCAGAGGCATTTCATTTCTTCTAGATATATTACCTACTCGTTGACATCGTTCACAAGTTTTTATATATCTATAAACATCTCTAAATATAGTAGGCCAATAAAATCCAGCTTGCCATGAAATTCAGAGGCATTTCATTTCTTCTAGATATATTGCCTACACGTTGACATCGATCATGAGTTTTTATATATCTATAAACATCTCTAAAGATAGTAGGCCAATAAAATCCAGCTTGTAAAAATTTATAAGCAGTTTTATCATTCCCAAAATGTCGTCCAAATTAAAAATTATGACATTTCTGAATGATTAGCTCAGTTTCTTCATAAGGTACACATCTCCTCATAATCAGATCTTTACATTGTTTATATAAATAAAGCTCATCCCAAAAATATGCTTTTGGATCATGAATGAATTTCCTTTGTTGTTGCAGTGTCAGCATAGGTGGCAAAATATCACTTACAACATAGTTAACAATACCAACATACCATGGTATTTTCCACTCATTAATATTATAAAATTGTTCATCAGGGAAACTGTGTGTAACTTCATTGTTAGTGTCAGATGATTCTTGATTTTCTAATCTTGACAAGNATTCAATTTCCCAGGGAATAACTTCAGCCTTGTATTGTAAAGCAAAACTTCTTGTTCTAGTTCAAAGTTCTTATGGTTAATCTTCCGACATAACTTTAGTTTATCCTTATAAATTTTGTCGTTATCATAAGATTCATTTCTTAATTCTTCTAATTCATTTAATTGTAACAATCTTTTCTTACAAGCCTCTTTCAAATTGTAATTAAATTCTTTAATCACCCAATATGTTTTATGCTCCAATTCTATTGGTAAGTGACAAGTCTTTCTGAAAATCAGTCTCTAAGGAGTCATTCCAATAGGAGTTTTGTAAGCAGTCCTGTAAGCCCATAATGCGGTATCCAATCTAGTGGACCAATCTACTCTACTAGGATTTACAGTCTTTTCAAGTATTTGTTTAATCTCTCTATTGGAAATTTCAGCTAATCCACTGGTGTGAGGGTGATAGACAATAGAGATTCTATGAATAATATTAAACTTTTTCTGCCAATCTCTGAATGTATTTATTCCTAAAATGGGATCCTCTGCCAGTGATAATCATTCTCGGCATTCCGTATCTAGTGAAAATATTTTTCATTAAAAATCTTGAAACACTTTTAGCGTCAAAATGAGATAAAGCTTTTGCTTCAATCCGCTTTGAAACGTAGTCTACTGCAATTAATATGTATAATTTCCCAAATAAAAGAATAAATGGTCCCATGAAATCTAATCCTCAAACATCAAAGAGCTCAACTTCTAACTTGAAATTCAGAGGCATTTCATTTCTTCTAGATATATTACCTACTCGTTGGCATCAATCACAAGTTTTTATGTATCTATAAACATCTCTAAAGATAGTAGGCAAATAGAATCCAACTTGTAAAATTTTATAAGCAGTTTTATCAATCCCAAAATATTATCTNCTAAATATGGACATCATACATCTCTGGAATGTTGCAGATGCATTACATAATTCGAAAGGCATTCTTCGAAAAATAAAAGTTCGAAAAGGACTAGTAAATGTTGTCTTTTCTTGATCCTCAGGAGCAATAGGATTTTGATGGTACCGATATATCCAACTAAAAAACAAAAATATTTGTGCCCAACAAGTCTATCTACTATTTTATCTAAAAAGGGTAAGTGGAAGTGATCTTTCAAAATATTTGTGCCCAGCAGGTCTATCTACTATTTGATCTAAAAAGGGTAAAGGGAAGTGATCTTTTCTGGTGGCAGAGTTTAATTTTTATAATCAATGCAAATACGCCACCCAGTAACTTGTCTGATAGGTATTAATTCATTATTCTCTTGTGCTTCAGTAGTCTATATCAATGCAAATACGCCACCCAGTAACTTGTCTGATATGTATTAATTCATTATTTTCTTTTGCTTCATCAATGCAAATACGCCACCCAGTAACTTGTCTGATAGGTATTAATTCATTATTTTATTTTGTTTCAACAGTCACTCCCCCTTTCTTAGGAACACAATGAATTGGACTTACCCACGCACTATCTGAAATGGAATATATAATTCTAGTGTCCAATCAGTTTAAAATTTCTTTCTTAACTACTTCTTTCATCATCAGATTTAAACTCCTTTGTGGATCAACTCTTGGTTTATATTGTTCATCTAATATAATTCTGTGCATACAAATTGAAGGACTGATTCCCTTAATATCAGCTAAGGTCCAACCAAAAGCTTTCTTATATCGTTTCAATGTATCTAACAGTCTTTGCTCTTGCATATCATTTAATTCTGAAGATATAATAACAAGTAATGCAGATGAGTCTCCTAAAAACACATACTTAAAGTGGCTGGGCAATACATTCATCTCAAGTTCAGGTGGTTTTATAATTGACGGAAATAGATTTTTATCAGTTCTGTAATATCTAACCATCAAATCTTTCCTGAACATAATCTAATTCTTCATTTTCTAATTCGTCCAGAATAATTTTGTCACTCTCATCAAATTGTTCTTTCTCTTTAAAATTTTCTTTAAAATGTTCTTTCAATAGATGTCACTAATTTCCATGTGAAAAAATTCATTATCTCTTTCAACAGCAGGGTATTTTATAGATTTCGCAATGTTAAAAGTCACTTCTTGATCGTTAACTCTCATAGTTAATTCTCCTTTTTGAACATCTATCATAGCTTTTCCAGTAGTTAAAAATGGTCTTCCTAAAATGATAGGTATTTCCATCTATCATAGCTTTTCCAGTAGCTAAAAATGGTCTCCCTAAAATGATAGGTATTCCTTTATATTCCTCATATCTATCATAGCTTTTCCAGTAGCTAAAAATGGTCTCCCTAAAATGATAGGTATCTCTTTATCTTCCTCCATATCCCAGTAGCTAAAAATGTTCTCCCTAAAATTATAGGTATTTCTTTATCTTCCTCCATATCTAAAGAATGAAATCCACAGGAAAGATAAATTTATCCACTTTTACTAACACATCTTCTATAACTCCCTCAAGATATGTAACTGAATGATTCGCTAACTGTAGAGTTACAGAATTAGGTGAGACTTTTCCTAATCCTAATCTTTTGGAAATTGATAGAGGCATAAGATTAATGCTGGCTCCCAAATCACATAAAGCTCTTCTATAAAATTTTTCACCAATAGCACATGGTACAGTGAAACTGCCAGGATCTTTTAACTTTTCAGGAAGCTTTTTCTGAATAATTTCACTACACTCTTTGCTAAGTGCAACAGTTTCATTATCCATGAACTTCCTTTTCTTGTTCAGAATATCTTTCATAAATTTCACATAATTGGGCATCTGCTCTCAAGCTTCTACGAAGGGAATATTCACCGTTAATTTCTTAAGAATTTCTAAAAATTTGGAAAATTGTTTATTGTGCTTGTGTTGCTTCAATCTTTGAGGAAACAGTGGTGGAGGTTTTTTCCCAGTAATTTTCATTGGTGTAAATGAATACTCTAAATCTGGGTATTCATGATCCTTTTCTTTTAAAATATCCACTTTCTCTTTTTTAGTTTATGTTTCTTTTTGCACTCTTGTTTCCAATTCTTTTCCACTCGGTAATTGTATCGCTTTGATTTGTTCTTTTCCTTGATCTTTAGGATTTGGTTCCATAGTACTAGGAAAAGTTCCTAATGTTCGGTTATTAAGCGCAGTAGCGATATGTCCTAATTGATTTTCAATATTCTTAATAGCAGTTCCTTGATTTTGTATCTGATTTCCTTGAATTTGTAATTGATTTCCGTGATTTTGCAATTGTTGACCCATGTTTAATATCAGATCTTCCATAAACAACTTATCTCTTAATTTGAGTGTTACTGTTAAATCCTAGAGGATAAGAAGGTCTATAATTAACATTTCCTTGGTTCGATGAATTTCTTAATGGGTTCACTGGGTTGTTTGCCCATTGTTGATTTGTAGATGAATTGTTATTCTAATTGAAATTTGGATGATTCTTCCAACCTGGGTTATAAAAGTTTGAATATGGGGTTGTTGGGTCTATTAATAGCATTTAAAGTCTCATATGAAGGTTGAACATCCACAAATTGCCGATTAATAGCATTTAAAGTCTCATATGAAGGTTGAACATCCACAAATTGCCCAGCTGAATTCTCTTCCATCATAGGAGGTGTTGGAAAATAATTCATCCCATAGTGATCTAATTTCATTGATATTGCAGCAATCTGCGAAGCTAACAGAGATATTGCATCAGAATCATGGATACTAGCTACTCTTTTAGGATTTACCCGTTCAAAGGGCCATTGAAAATTGTTGGTAGCCATCTCTTCTATTAATGAGNGATACAGGTGGAAAGAAAAATTCTAAATATAAATCATACCTCAGTACTTTAGGCATTTTCATCATTCTGAAAATTTTTTTTTGTTGTAGTTCCTTTTTAAAATTTTTTACTTTAACTGGTCTGTAATATTAGGAGCTTTCTATACATATAAATCATTAGAGGATTTGTTGGATGAAATTTTGAAATAAGTACAAAACTAAACATTATACAAACACAATATTTCATTAACACATCACAGTACTAAATAAAAAAAATTACAGATACATCACAATGGAAAATAAAATCACATCACATTACAATTTTACAAAAGACTAATCAAAGTCTGTTATAACTACACATGCAATTTTCAAGCAACAACACTAAACATTTATAACATTAATTTAAAATTATCTAACTACAAACAAAAAATAAAATATAGAATAAAATGAAAGTACAAACAAACATACATGTATCTCTATCACAAAATCACAAAACAAAAATACATCAATCACTATCATATATCAAAATCCCATACTATATCCTCGTCTCCAGGGTCAGCAGGTGGATTGGGCTGATACAGAGTATAACAGGGGCATTCAGGAAAAGTAACATCAGGCTCACCTATGTAGTGTCGGGCCTGAGCTTCGTAGTAAGCTATCTCAAAGTCAGAATGCCTCTGTAGGTACTCACTATCATAATTATTTCTACATTTTAACCCCCCAATTCTTTCATTTATTTTCTCTATACTCTTCTGCTACAAGATTAACTCATTCATTAAATCATGAAGGGTAGGGGAACTAGAGAAAGGAAGGTCATAACTAGTAGAGGGGATATCTATACTAGTAGAAGGTTCTTTACTCCTACTCCTAGATCTCCATCCTTCATGGGATTCATACGTCTTTCAATTAGCTTTACTAATGGGTTTCATAGGGTAAACCCAGTCTTCATCATTTCCAGCTTCAACTCCAGAAAGTTGGCAAAATGCATAAATGAGGCCAGGATGTCCCAGATCTCCACTTGATTCACTCCTTGCTGTGGTCAACTCTATTGAATTAAATAGCCTAAGTCTCGGGAAAAATATGTCATCGGTGGCGTCGATGGCGCCGTCGGTGAGATTTTCAAAATTGGTTCAATTTCCAGATTTTTGTGATTTTGAACAATATCAAGCCTCGTCCACATCTGTTCAATCATTCTTAACATAAGTTTTAAGTGATTAAATGATGTACTAACACAAACAAATATTCACAACACAAAATATCACAATTATATATAAAATCCAAGGGTTACAATACACATTACACAACACACATAAGTTTGGTATTTTCTCAACCTTAATATATCAATTAAGCATTGCATTCCAAGCCACAACACTCTAAATGCTGAAAACAAACATTTTATGCTCAATCTCAACTATACTGAGTTCTAAAAGAAAAATTCAAAAGTAAAGAAAACACATAAGTTCAAATCAAATCACACACATAGATATTAAAGTGGTAAAGTAAATCTACTACTCCTCCAATTCAGTGCTTATTTCTCCTCTAGTGAAATTGGAAGCCATAGGGACAAATTTGATGGAGTTTCAATTTGTTTTTAGGTAACATGAATTTAAGAACCAAGTTTGGAAGTTTATACAGAGTAAATCTTGCATAAAATTGCCAAAAACTGACATTTCAAACTCCAAAAGCCGTCATCTCGCCGTTCTTGTCGTCGGCGGTGTCGATGGCGCCGTCGGCACCCAGGGCAAAAATTTCACAGTTTTGCTCTGGTCTGAATGCGTTCAATTTTTTTCTATGGATCCAATTTTTATGATGATTCAAGGGTAAATACGAGTAGTAGAGTTTAATACTACCACAAACTAACGATATTTTCAAACAAAAACACTATAATTTCAAAAAAATAAAGATAACTATGAGTTTTCTCCCATAAAGTGCTTGGTTTAACGTTGTCAGCCCGACCTATTCAGATATTATTCAGGTTGACTGACCATTAAAACCTCTTTAAATTTTGTTCTCTTACCCTCAAAATATGGCTTTAATCTGTGTCCATTTACTTTAAATCTATTCCTAGTCTTTTGATCTTCAATTTCAATAACACCGTAAGTATAAACTCGAGTCACAGTAAAGGGTCCTAACTAATGAGACTTCAATTTCCCAAGTAATAACTTCAGCCTTGTATAGTATAGCAAAACTTCTTGTCCTGGTTCAAAGTTCTTCTGGATGATCTTCTGATCACAGTTTCTCCTTATAAATTCTATCGTTATCATAAGATTCATTTCTTAATTCTTCCAATTCATTCATTTGTAATAATCTCTTCTCACCAGCATCTTTCAAATTATAATTGAATTCTTTAATCGCCTAATATGCTTTTTGCTCCAATTCTACTTGTAAGTGGCAAGTCTTTCCAGAAATCATCCTGTAAGGAGTCATTCCAATAGGAGTTTTATAAGCAGTCCTGTAAGCCCATAGTACAGTATCCAGTCTAGTAGACCAGTCTACTCTACTAGGGTTTACAGTCTTCTCCTGTATTTATTTAATCTCTCTATTAGAAACTTCAGCTAACCCACTGGTCTAGGGGTGATAAGAACTAGATATTCTATGAATAACATTAAACTTTTCTGCCAATCTCTGAATGTATTTATTCCTGAAATGGGATCCTTCATCAGTGATAATCACTCTCGGCATTCTGTATCTAGTGAAAATATTTTTCATTAAAAATCTTGAAGCACTTTTACGTCACAACGAGGTAAAGCTTGTGCTTCAATCCAGTTTGAAACATAGTTTACCGCAACTAATATGTATAAGTTCCCAGATGAAGGAATAAATGGTCCCATGAAATCTAATCCCCAAATATCAAAGATCTCAACTTCTAACATGAAATTCAGAGGCATTTCATTTCTTCAAGATATATTTCCTACTCGTTGGCATCGATCACAAGTTTTTATGTATCTATAAACATCTCTAAAGAGAGTAGGACAATAGAATCCAGCTTATAAAATTTTATAAGTAGCTTTATCAGTTCTAAAATGTCCTCCAAATTCAGAATCATGACATTATTGAATAATTAGTTCAATTTCTTCATAAGGTACACATCTTCTCATAACAAGATCCTTACATTGTTTATATAAATAAGGCTCATCCCAAAAACATGTTTTCGCATCATGAATGAATTTTCGTTGATGTTTCCATTTATATAAATATGGCTCATCCCAAAAATATGCTTTCGCATCATGAATGAATTTCCTTTGTTGTTGCAATGTTGTTTATATAAATAAGGCTCATCCCCAAAATATGCTTTCGCATCATGAATGAATTTTCTTTGTTGTTGCAATGCAGCATATGTGGCAAAATATCACTTACAATATAATTAACAATATCAACATACCATGATATTTTTCACTCATTAATATTATAGAGTTGTTCATCAGGGAAATTTTTCGTAATTTCATTGTCAGTGTCAGATAATTAATGATATTCTAATCTCGACAAATAATCAGCAATCTGATTTTCAGCCTTTCTATCAATAACCACAAAATCAAATTCTTGCATCAAAAATATCCATCTAATTAACCTTGGTTTGACATCCTTCTTTTGCATCAGATATTTAATACCAGAGTGATCAGTGTGCACAATACATTTAGTCCCAATTAAATAATATTTAATATTATCAAAAGCATACACAATAACGAGTAACTCTTTCTCAGTAACAGTGTAGTTAATTTGAGCTTCGTTAAGAGTTTTACTAGTGTAGTGTGTAACTTTAAAACTCTTATCAAACCTTTGTCCAAGAACAATAGCATAATCACTAGCATCGCACATCCGTTCAAATGGTTTCTCCCAGTTAGGTGAAAATATTATAGGGGCTGTGATTAGCTTTTCTTTTAAAACCTCAAAGGCATTTAAATAGTCTTCAGTAAACTCAAATTTCTTGTCCTTTTCTAAAAGTTGGCATAGAGGTTTAATAATTTTTGAAAAATCTTTAATATAACGCCTGTAAAAACCAACAGGTCCAAGAAAATTAGATATAAATTTAATTTTTGCAGCATCTACTTCCATACCATTTTCCAAAATTTTATGCCCTAATAGAATTCCTTCTGCAACCATAAATTAACATTTCTCCCAATTTTGAACTAAATTAGTTCTTTCGCATAACTCCAAAACTTTTTCAAGATAATTTAAGAATGCATTAAATGATGTTCCAAATATAGAGAAATCATCCATAAACAGTTCTATTCCATCATCACTTAACTTACTAAATATAGACATCATACATTTCTGGAATGTTGCAAGTGCATTACATAATTCGAAAGACATTCTTCAAAAAGCAAAAGTTCCAAAAGGACTAGTAAATGTTGTCTTTTCTTGATCCTCAGGAGCAATAAGAATTTGATGGTAGCTGGTATATCCATCTAGAAAACAAATATATTTGTGCCCAACAAGTCTATCCATTATTTGGTCTAAAAATGTTAAAGGGAAGTGATCTTTCCTAGTGACAATGTTTAATTTTCTATAATCAATGCAAATACGCCATCCAGTAACTTGTCTGATGGGTATTAATTCATTATTCTTTTGTGCTTCAGCAGTCACCCCTCCTTTCTTAGGAATACAATGAATTGGACTTACCCAAGCACTGGCCAAAATAGGATATATAATTCTAGTGTCAAACCATTTCAAAATTTCCTTCTTGACTACTTCTTTCACCATTGGTTTTAATCTCCTTTGTGCATCAACTCTTGGTTTATATTGTTCATCTAATATAATTCTGTGCATACAGATTGAAGGACTGATTACCTTAATATCAGCTAAGGTCCAACCGAAAGCTTTTCTTATATCTTTTTAATGTGTCCAAAAGTCTTTGCTCTTGCAAATCATTTAACTCTGAAGATAGAATAACATGTAATATAGATCAATCTCCCAAAAACACATAATTCAAGTGGTTAAGCAATATTTTCAACTCAAGTTTAGCTGATTTTATAATTGACAGAACTAGATTCTTATCAGCATTTCATGTAATATCCAGCCATCAAATCTTTCCTGAACATAATCTAATTCTTCATTTTCTATTTTGTCCAAAATAACTTCATCTTTATCTTCGAAATCTTTTTTCTCTTCAACATATTCTTTAAAATGCTTTTATCTCTTTCAACAGCAAGGTATTTCATAGATTTCACTTATCTCTTTCAACAGCAAGGTATTTCATAGATTTCACATTTCCATGCGAAAACATTCATTATCTCTTTCAATAGCAGGGTATTTCATAGATTTTGCAATTAAGTCACTTCTTGATCGTTAACTCTCATAGTTAATTCTCCCTTTTGAACATCTATCATATCTCTTCCAGTAGCTAAAAAAGGTCTCTCTAAAATTATAGGTTTTTCTTTATCTTCTTCCATATCTAAAACAACAAAATCCACAGGAAAGATAAATTTATTAACTTTTACTAACACATCTTCTATAACTCTCTTAGGATAAGTAATTGAATGATCCGCTAACTAAAGAGTTACAGAAGTATATATTTTGAAAATTGATAGAGGCATAAGATTAATGCTGGCTCCCAAATCACATAAAGCTCTTTCATAAATTGATAGAGGCATAAGATTAATGCTGGCTCCCAAATCACATAAAGCTCTTCCATAAAATATTTCATCGATGGCACACGGTATAGTGAAACTACCTAGATCTTTTGATTTTTCAGGAAGCTTTTTCTGAATAATTGCACTACACTCTTCGCTAAGTGCAACAATCTCATTATCAGTGAACTTCCTTTTCTTGTTCAAAATATCTTTCATAAACTTCACATAATTGAGCATTTGCTCTAAAGCTTCTAAAAAAGGAATATTTATTGTTAACTTCTTAAGAATTTCTATAAACTTGGAAAATTGTTTATTCTTTTTGTGTTGCTTCAATCTTTGAGGAAACAATGGTGGAGGTTTCTACACAGTAATTTTCATTGGTGTTAGTGGATATTCTAAATCTGGGTATTCATGATCCTTTTATTTTTCTGTATCCACTTTCTCTATTTTAGTTTCTGTTTCTTTCTGCACTCTTTCACTTCGTAATTGTATCGCTTTTATCTGTTCTTTTCCTTGATCTTTAGGATTTGGTTCCACATTACTAGGAAAATTTCTTGATGTTTGGTTACTAAGCACAGTAATGATATGCTCCAATTGGTTTTCAATATTCTTGATAGAAGTTCCTTGATTTTGTAACTAGTTTCTTTGAATTTGTAATTGATTTCCTTGATTCTGTAATTATTGACCCATGTTCAGTATCAGCTCTTCCATAGACAACTTCTTTTCCTTAAATTGAGTGTTACTGTTAAATCCTGGAGGATAAGAAGATCTATAATTAACATTTCCTTGGTTGGATGAATTTCTCAATGGGTTTACTGGGTTGTTCGCCCATTGTTGACTTGCAGAAAAATTATTATTCCAATTAAAATTAGGATGACTCTTCCATCCTGGGTTATAATAGTTCGAATAAGGATTGTTGGGTCTATTGCTAATAGCATTTAAAGTCTCATAAGAGGGTTGAACATCCACAAATTGCTCAGATGAATTCTCTTCCATCATAGTAGGTGTTGGAGAATAATTCATTCCATAATGATCAAATTTCTTTGATATTGCAGCAATCTGCGAAGCAAACATAGATATTGCTTTAGAATCATGGATACTAGCTACTGTTTTAGGATTTACCCGCTCAGAGGGCCATTGAAAATTGTTGGTAGTCATTTCTTCTATTAATAATTTACCCTTTCAGAGGGCCATTGAAAATTGTTGGTAGCCATCTCTTCTATTAACGAATAAGAATAAGCTCCTCACAAAAAGTTTTGACATTAAAGAACCACCAACCGCAGCATCTATAATCAATCTAAGAGATCCCACTAATCCATTGTAAAAAAGTTTGAATTATCAACAAATCTGGTAACGAATAATGTGGGCACTTCATAAGAAGGTCTTTAAATCTCTCTAGCTTCATATATTGACTCTCCATCAATTTGACAGAATGATGTTATGTCATTTCTAAGTTTAGCAGTTCATATATTGACTCTCCATCAATCTGACAGAACGATGTTATGTCATTTCTTAGTTTAGCAGCACCAGTCTGGTAATGAATGATGAGGGCAATTTCTAAGAAGATCTTTAAATCTCTCCCAAGCTTCGTATATTGACTCTCCATCAATCTGACAGAACAATGTTATGTCATTTCTAAGTTTAGCAGTTTTTCGACTCTCCATCAATCTGACAAAATGATGTTATGTCATTTCTAAGTTTAGCAGTTTTGGATACTCTCCATCAATCTGACAGAAAGATGTTATATCTTTAAATCTCTCCCAAGCTTCATATATTGACTCTCCATCAATCTGACAGAACTATGTTATGTCATTTCTAAGTTTAGCAGTTTTGGATGGAAGACTCTCCATCAATCTGACAAAATGATGTTATGTCATTTCTAAGTTTAGCAATTTTGGATGGAAGAAGAAATTTCTGTGAAAGTTCTCCCCAAGTTCTAATAGATCTAGGTGCTAATGAATTTAACCATCTAGTAGAAGGTTCTCCCCAAGTTCTAATAGATCCAGGTGCTAACAAATTTAACCACATCTTAGCCTTATCCATAAGTGAAAAAGGAAAAGAACTAAGTCTAACAACATCATTCGAAACTCTGTCATATTTGAAGGTAGCACAAAGTTCTAAAAAACTAGCGAGGTATAAATTAGGATCTTCATTTGGT
The DNA here is from genome assembly GCA_002079205.1 of Phalaenopsis hybrid cultivar. Taxonomy (NCBI): domain Eukaryota; kingdom Viridiplantae; phylum Streptophyta; class Magnoliopsida; order Asparagales; family Orchidaceae; genus Phalaenopsis; species Phalaenopsis hybrid cultivar. The sequence continues at coordinate 151,031 of JXCR01143744.1, read as the reverse complement.
GTATCTTTGAATTGATTATTTTGTACCATTTGGATAATAGCAGGTTTGAGCTCAAATGAATTAGCAGCTACATCAGGATTTTGGATAGATAAGTAAATTTCATCTGCTGTAGGATTTACATAATCTCGTAGAGGTCTAGGTTGATGTTCATTTTCTATTCCTTGATTATTCACATTGTTTTCTATTGTGTCAGGATTTCTAGGTTCTTTTCTTAGTTTTCTAATTATCCTAACAGTGCGTTCTAATACCGAATCATAGGGTATAAGATTTTCAAGTCCAAATTTACGCATACAATGGAAATCAGTACACAAAAAACAGTTAACTAAAGATGAAAATAAGTTACAATTAAAGTAAAAGTTTTCTATTAGTCCTAATTTTTCTGTTACTCTAATTATGATTTTTTTTTAAATCTAATTTTTACTCTCAGACAACGGCGCCAAAAACCTGACAGTGAATTCATATATGATTAAAAATACAAGAATTTGATATTGCTACTAGAAGATTTAAATCCCCGGCAACGACGACAAAAACTTGATAACAGTTATAGATTTGATAAAGATGTGTATAAAATATTCAATAATTGCAAAGTCACACTAATCAACACAAGTATACGTATCACTCAAGTAATACAAGGCTCTAATGGAGTGCTGGATATCAATCTCACAGGGAGTAATATTAGAGGTTACGAACTAAGATTTAAAAAAGCAATACTCAATCACAACAACTTTAATTCGCATAATTTTTACTAATAGGCAATTGAAATAAAAATGTAATTTTAATAAACTCTTAATTAACTAATTCTACTAATAAAGTTCTTAATGTGAAGTTCAAAATATAAGAAAGCATCATTCTCTTTGTCAAGAAATTTAAGTCAATGGATAAATTGAATCAGTTCAAATTATATTGTGCCAAATAGGAGCATACATATTCTTTACCCTGTGGACTAGCCATAAAGAACAATGACTAATCCTTAGCTTGGTTACTGAATCTATGGCTAGATTGGGAGGATACCGGCTCTCACTTAAGAGCTCCTACATTCCCCTCCCCTGAGGGCTAATATCTACACTTCAACACCCAAACGTTAGGACTGAATTGTGGATTTTAATCTGTCACTCTAAAATCTCTAGTTCTCACCTGATAATTTTTATTTCCCAATTTATTTGCACACAACTTTCAAGGACTTTGACCTCCCTAAATCTTGGATGTAATCTTCACTATAGTTGTAAAACTCAACATATTTTAACAAATCAATTGGCCAGATTGAAAGTAAATTAAGATTGAAGTGAAAAGATCATCACAACTTCTTTAACATTCTCGTGGCATAACCAATTCAAATCACCATTTCACAAAATCTCAAGACAAGGAAAGAGAAAACTACTCAAAACTCATGGAGAAGATACGATAAAACTTGGAATTTATATATAAAAGAAAAGTCATACAAACTTCAATAAGTAAATACCACTTATCTCTACTTCCTCCCCAATCAAACTCCTTGAAGATCCTCTGAATCTCTTCTTTTCTTTACAGTACACAGAATTCTCCTTTGAAGCGGCATGGATGAAGAAATCTCTCACTTTCCTTCCACTCTTACAACCTCTCGAAGAATTCCTCACAATACTAACCATAAATTACACTCTCTACACTTTAATGGACACAGGTTGACACATGTGGACACCCCCCTCTCGGCCTCAAAATTATTTCTTTTAAAGTTGTAGAAGAGTTTTCAAGAGTTGCCCAACTATCCCTTCAAAAATCTTCCACATTCAATGCATCTATTAAGAGAACCGATGAGCTCACCATCGGCAGCCTCAATGGCGCCGTCGGCAGCCTTCTAGAATATTTAATTCTGGACTCTCGGGAAAAACCCGTTGTCGGCTTCGACAAACTCGTTGTAGGTGCCCATGATCAAATCATCATATTTTGGTCTTTTTTGCTCTAAATTTGCTTCTTTTTGCTCTAATGACCATAATTCAACATATCTGCAACAAAACATCAAAAATATCTTTCTTTAAAGAGCAACATCATCAAAATCAGTATAAAATAGGTATGAAAATCTCAACATATTTTCCTTTGGTCACTTTTTGAAGAGTTTTTGGATGCACCTATTGGAAAACCAACCCTAAGCTCCATTTAGAGCCGAAATTAATCAGAAAAGAGCCTTCTTTGTACCTCTTCACCCCCCTTCACGCCTCTTCACACCCTTCAACCCCTTTCCATTTTCTTTCAAAACATTCCACACCATTAGTCATTTATTTTTATTATAGTTTTGAGTTTTTATGGTGATTATAAGTGTGAATTCTTCTCTAAGAGTGTTGGAGAAGAAGAGAAGTGAGAGATTTCTTCTTAATACATTTCCTAAGAGAGGCTACAAGGGATTTGCTTTGAGAAAGAGTTTCAGATAAGTGTTGTTTATTTATTATTGTTGTATGAATTTTCTTTTATATATGAAATTTTTGTTTTGTTTTCATGAAGTCTGAGTAGTTTCCTTTATCTTTCTCCCTACTATGAGATATGGTGAAATGAAGACATAATTTGGATGTTTCTATGTTAAAATATAAAATAAATTGTGATGGTTTTTCTAACTTCGTTCTTAATTTACTTTTTTATTCAGCCAATTGAATTATTTAAATATGATGTGAAACATATGATCAGAAAATGGAGTATGAGTTCTACAACAGAGTGAGAATCACATTTAATTCTATGAAGGAGTAATTTGTTCATGGATAAGTGCAAATAAATAGGGAAATATACATTGTTGGGTGTAGAATTGGAGATTTTAGGGTGACACACTAAAATCCCCAATTTGTTCTTAGTGTTTAAGAATTAAAGCGAGAGTTAGCCTTCAGGGAATGGGAAGTGGGAGCTCTAGAGTCGGAGCCANTTTATATATGAAATTTGTGTTTTGTTGTGTCTTTCTCATGAAGTCTGAGTAGTTCCCTTTATCTTTCTCCCTGCTCTGGGATATGGTGAAATAAAGAGATAATATGATGTGCCAATAGTAAAATAAAAAATAAATTGTGATGATTTTTCAACTCTGAACTTAATTTACATTTTGATATGGCCAATTGAATTGTTAAAATATGTTGTGAAACATATGATCCGGGAAATGGAGTACGAGTTCTACATTAGAGTGAGGATCACATTTGATTTCATGGAAGATAAATTCGTTCATGGAATTAAGAGCAAATAAATAGGGAAATATTTATTGTTGGGTATGAATTGTAAAATCTTTAGGGTGACAGACTAAATTCCCCAATTCAATCTTAGTGTTTAAAATCTAAAGCTTGAGTTAACCTTCAGGAGAAGGGAAGCGGGAGTCGATATCCTCCTAGCCTAGCCACAAATTTAGGGACTAAACCTAAGATTAGCTAATGATTTTCTATGCACTGTATCGGGGTAGAGAATTATAATTGCTCCTATTTAGCACAATACATATTATAAACTTTTATCACTTCTCATTTCACCAGAATCTCATTGTAGTGGGAAGGATGCTTTCACATAAGAAATCTTCATTACATAAACATAGTTAGTAGATTAGTATTTACTTTTTAAAACTTTGTATTTCGGTTTTGCTAATAGTTAAGTACTTTAANCACAAATTTAGGGACTAAACCTAAGATTAGCTAATGATTTTCTATAACACTGAATCAGGGTAGAGAATTAAATTGCTCCTATTTGGCACAATATATATTTAAACCATTTATTTCATCTCATTTCACCAAAAACTCATTGTAGTGGGAAGGATGCTTTTTCATTTTAGAAAACTTCATCACATAAACATAGTTTAGTTGTTACTATTTTAAACATTGCATTTAAATTTTGCTAGTAGTTAGTAATTTAGTTCTGATAGTATCTCAAACATTTGAAATTAGTGACAATAATTTCATTTTATTTCTGTGAATTTTCTAGTTAATTTATCACTTCAAATTTAAACTTTCCTCATGGGATTGATATTTGGCACTTAATAAGAAAGTCTTATATTACTTGATAACTATACATATACTTGTGTAGAATCCCAACATTAAGTAATTAACATTATTATTCATAAAATACCACATCAAATTTTTGACATCATTATAAAATGAAGTCAACTTTATAAATTTAACACAACTATATTTCCGGGATCAAGTTTTTGGCGCCTTTGTCGGAGAAGGTAACAGTAAATTAAATTGATTTAGTAAATTAAGAAANATTCGAAATTAGTGACAGTGATTTCGTTTGATTTTCTGTAAATTTCCTAGTAAAACTTATCATTGTCAATTTGCACCTTCCCTGTGGGATCGATATTTGAGGTTTAAATAGGAAGTCATTTATTACTTGATAACAATACGTATACTTGCGTAGAATCCCATTATTAATTGCCTATAATTATATATATTTTACACAACTTACTTTTCAAATAAGGATCAAGTTTTTGGCGCTGTAGTAGTGTCAAATTCATAAATCCTTACATACAAAAAAATTGGGATCACATCTCACTAACTTCCAATTTCTAATGATATCACTACACAAATATATTGGGTTCTTATAAATGATTTTATAGATTCTATTCCTAAAGATAAGATTATCCCTGATATATTGGTTCTTGAGCACCAACCCCAGGCATCACTATATCCCATAATTAAACAACTCTAGCGGTTATAAGGATTGTGTAATATCATTCACATCTTACTTATCAAATAGGCTAACTAGTCTGACCAAAGAAAAATATGCTGAGATTTTCATACCTATTTTACACTAATTTTGATTATATTGCACTTTTTAAAAAGGTATTTTTTGATGTTTTGTTGCAGGTATGTTGAATTATGGTCATTGGAGCAAAAAGATGCAAAAAGGAGCGAATTTGGAGCAAAAAGGACCAAAATATGAAGATTTGATCTTGGGCGCCGACGGCGCCATCGACGCCCTCAACTGCGGGTTTTTCCTGAGAGTTCAGAATTAAATATTCTAGAAGGCCACCGACTGTGCCATCAAGTCCGCTGATGGCGAGAACGATGGTTCTCTTAATAGATGCATTGAATGTGGACTATTTTTGAAGGGACGCTTAGGCAACTCTTGAAAACTCCTCTACAACTTTAAGAGAAACATTTTAGAGGCCAAAAAGGAGGGAGTCCGGGGAGTCCAGAGAGTCTGGAGAGTTCGGAGAGTCCAGGGAGTCCAGAGAAGTGTAATTTAGGGTTAGGTATTATGAGAAATTCTTCGAGAGATTGTAAGAGTTGAAGGAAAGTGAGAGATTTCTTCCTCCTTACCGCATCGAAGGAGAATTCTATGTGCTGTAAAGAAAGGAAGAGATTCAGAGAAACTTCAAGGAGTTACTTAGGGAGGAATTTGAGATAAGTTGTATTTACATATTGTAATTTGTATGACTTTGCTTTTATATATGAGATCAAAGTTTTGTCGTATCTTCTCCATGAGTTCTGAGTAGTTTTCTCTGTCTTTGTCCTTGTCTTGAGATTTTGTGAAATGGTGATTTGAATTGGTTGTGCCATGAGAATGTTAAAGAAGTTGTGATGATCTTTTCACTTTAATCTTAATTTACTTTCAATCTGGCCAATTGATTTGTTAAA
>JXCR01143744.1:63784-145359 GCA_002079205.1 Phalaenopsis hybrid cultivar | reverse complement strand
TTTATTAGTAGAATTAGTTGATTGAGAGTTTATTAAAATTACATTTTTATTTTAATTGCATATTAGTGACAAATATGCAATTTGAACTATGTTGTTGTGATTAAGTATTGATTTTCTAAATCTTAAGTTCGTAGCCTCTGATATTACTCCCTGTGGGATCGATATCGAGGACTCCATTAGAGCCCTGTATTACTTGAGCGATACGTATACTTGCGTTGATAAGTGTGACTTTGCAATTATTGAATATTTTATACACATCTTTATGAAATCTATAACTGTTGTCAAGTTTTTGGCACCGTTGCCGGGGATTTAAATCTTCTAGCAACAGTATCAAATGCTTGTATTTTTGAGCATATATAAAGTCATTGTCATACTCCTATCAAACAAAAACAAGGTCAAAGAAAGGAAGTAATAAAGTTGAGATGCAACTGTCACTGTTAAAATTCATGATGTCTCTTGTAAAACTCAAGTTTAGGTGAGACCCGAGTTGTAGTGGACTTGTTAATCCAACTACTATAAGAGAACATACAATTCTAACCATAATAAGAAGTTAAGATATCACTTCCCTCATGACACACAAAAAGAAAATCAAACCACTAAAAATTCAAACATCTACCAATCATCAATCAAACTAATCAATCCACACTAAAACAAACATAATACAACACTAATAATCATAACTCTCAAGCACACTGAATCAAACCACACTGATAAATATGGATTGTCTCCCATAAAGCACTTTGTTTAACGTCGTCAGCCCGATAAATGATTCCACCTGGATCAAAATTCCATTTAAGTAATCCTTGATCAATCACCCAATCTTTTCTAGATCCAGAGATTCCTATAAAGTCCTTAAATTTAAAATTTTCTTTTAGCTCTTGCTTTTTAGATTGATTCATATCCTTGTTCCTCATATTTTTTAAGATCCAATATTCTTCTAGTAATTTTCTCAATTTTCATATTAATATCATCCTTGAAATTTATAAGAACTGGATCTTTATATGATAATTCAAGATCTCCCAAATTTTGGATTGGATTCTCTCTAGATAATTTAGATTCTGGATCAAATTCTTCTATTTTACTATTCTGTTTCAAGTTATCTTCTAACTCTTTCCCTTGGTATTGAGTAAATGGTGGAGGTGGTCTTTTTAAATTTATCCTAGTTGAGAAAATTAGTTTTTCTAATTCCTTGGGAATTTCTTCCATTGGTCTTTCAATCTCCTTATCCTTATCTCTCAACTCAAAGTTCTTTTTAAACATATCCTCAAATTCTCTTCTAAATATTAGTTTGATAACTTTATATTGCTCATCATTCATCTCTTTAGGGTTTTATATCAGGGTCACTAGGTAAAATATCTGGGGGGTAATTGTTAATTGCATTATCAATCTACCCCAGTTTATTTTATATCTTCCTTATTACGACCTCTTGATTTTCCAGCTCACTCTTCATTTAATTCACAACCTCTTCTAACATTAATTCCTTCTCCTCGTCTTATGGGTTGTAGTTAAATTGACGAGAATTATTAATTGAGTTAATAATCTTTCCCAATTGGTTTTCCATATTCTTTATTGTGGTCCCTTGACACTCTAGCTCACTCTCCATTTGAATAACAACCTCTTTTAATAAATCCTTTTCTTAAAATTATGAGGAAAAGAAAGTTCATTATTATAATAGCCATGATTATTCTAATTATATGTCTGATTAAATTGATTATCTTCCCAAAATTAGTTTTCTCCTCCAAAATTATTATTCATGTTAATATTTAAATGATTTTCCCAACTTGGATTGTAATAATCAGAAAAAGAATTATGTATCTCACGACCATATCTTTTTATGTATTGATCCAACTTCCTCTCAATATCTAAAATTTAAAAAATTAAAATTCTATGCATATCATCTTGATAATTTTCCACTCTCTTGGGGTTTACTCTTTCAAAGTTACAAGCATTATAATCCAAATCTAAATATTCATTATATCATTGATCCACCATTTATACATTAAATTCATGGAGTCTTTTCAAATCTCACCCAAAAGTCCTCTCCAAATTTGACTTGTAAAATTCAAGGTCTACAGCTCCTGGACTACGCATACAAATCGAAAGACTTAACTAATAAAATAGATATCAAAAATATTTTTGGTATTTTCTATTTTATTTAAAATAAAAAAAAATAATTAAATACATAATATAATAATACAATAAATTTCAAATCTAAGTCTTACAAGTTTAACTAAAATTCTCCTAAAGTTCTTACTGAAGCTTTCTCGGCAATGACGCCAAAGCCTTGATGGGCCTCTAGTGTGTGTTGTTTTTTTGCCAGTTTTATATCAATTTAAATCCACGGTAACAGTGCCAAGAACTTGACCCATCCCGAAATTACACTGTAATTTAGCTTTTTAAAAATATGGTAAAAGACTTGACCCAATTCATATTTAGTAATTAATGTGGAAAATCAAAATATTTATAAAATATATAAAATAGTTCACACACTAGTGGTTCTATGCAAGTGCACGTATCGCTTCAAGTGATATAGGTTTTTCTTTAAAAATCCCGGTATCGATTCCACAAAGTAGTGAGGTAAGAAACCCCTTAGGCTAATTCTAGTCTACTACTATAAGCAATTAGTTTGTAAAGTTGATTAAAGTGGTTTTAATGTATGCTAACAGAACTTAAGTTTACTAAATTAATTTCTAAACTTTAAAGTTAAATTTACAAAGACTAAACAAAGTTTTGTAACGAAGAGTTCAAATTTAAGAAAATATCATTCCCACTATAATGAATTTTTGGTTAATGATAGAGATAAATGGTTTGAATTTGTATTGTGCCAAATATGAACAGTTTTAATTCTTTACCCTGATTCACTGTTATAGAGAATCATTGGTTAATCTCAGGTTTAGTCCCTAAATCCGTGGTTAGGCTGGGAGGATACTGAATCTCACTCAAGAGCTCTCACTTCCCTTCCCCTGTAGGTTAACACTCACTTTAGTTCTAAAACACTGAGACCAAATTGGGGATTTTAATCTGTCACCGTAAAATCTCCAATTCTACGCTCCACAAAGTATATTTCCTTATTTATTTGCACCTAATTCCATGAACGAAACACTCCTTCATGGAATTAAATGTGATTCTCATTTTGTTGTAGAACTCATACTTCATTTCCCGGATCATATGTTTCACAACAGCTTTTAACATTTTAATTGGTCATATCAAAAAGTAAATTAAGAATGGAGTGAAAAAATCATCACAATTTATTTTATATTTTAAAATGGCACATTCAAATTATTTCTTCATTTCATCATATCTCAGAGTAGGGAGAAAGATAAAGAAGTCTACTCATAACTCATGAGGAAGATACGACAAAATATAGATTTTATATATAAAAACAAGTTTATAAAATAAAAAAGTGAAAGAACACAACTTATCTTAGACTCCTCCTCAAGCAAATCCCTCGAAGTTCCCTTGTAGCACTTTCTCTCTTTACAATCAATACTAAAATTCTCTCTTAGAAGTGTAATGAAGAAGAAACCTCTCACCTTCCTTCTCCTCTTACAATTCCTTAAGAAAATCCTCTCCACACACAAGAATTTACTCTAAAACACACTCACACAGACTCACGCACGCACACACACACGCGCACACACACACAAACCCCCCCCCACACACACACATGAGAGGCGCCAAGCCCTCTTTTTTAAAGAGACACAAATTCCCTCATTTTCCCCAAGAGACAAATCTATTCATCCAAAAGACATCTTTTCATTCAAGAGCCTTCTCCAAGTATCTAGATGCATTGAATAACTTTATGGGGTGTTTGAATCACTTGGGAGTCTTCTAGAACATCAAAATCTGCCAAAAATTAGTCTTTAACCATCTCGGGCACTAACGGCGTTGGTCTGAGTGCCGTCGGCGCCACTTTTCATCACTTCTCTAGACTCAGGTGCCGATCTGCAGCAGCTCCACTGTTTTGCTCCATCTGGCTTCGTTTTAGCTCTATTTTGCCCTATTTCAGTTGCGTTTCATTCCTAACAGATAGACCTACAAAATAAACTTGAAAACAATATTTATTTAAAGTGTAATTTTATTCAAAAACGTGTGATAATTATAAATGAGATTAAACATAAAAAGACATAGAAATGTGTTAGGACAGAATTTTCTTTCTTGCTCTTTTTTGCTCCAAATTGTGTCGTTTTTGGTTTTTTTCTCCAAAACTCCATTTCTTGTCCCTGAAACAAAAAATATGCAAAATACATTCTTTTAAAGTGTAATATCATTAAAAATCATTAAAATGGAGCATAAAATATATATGAAAAAGTAGTCATTTTTTAGGCGTATCTGAAAAACAAGAGCAATTAATTTTAAAATTAGAAATCATATAAAAACACGAGAAGTCTAAATTAAAAACAAATGTAGTCACAAAAATAAAAACTTATCTCAAATTCTAGTTTACCAATCTCTTGAAGTTCTTTTGAATCTCTTCCTTTCTCTTACAATCATCCTTAGGTCGGGTCGCCCAACCTTAGAGGGTTAAAATCTCTCTATTACACTAACAAACTATATTGGATTCTTACTTAGAACCATCTAATCACTTTCTCCTTCACTAGGAATGAGAAAAGTGAGAAGAAGACCTAAATAAAATCCTAGAACTACTTACTTTCTACTCTCTAAAAATATCCTAAATCTTCTATATCTCTATCTTCTCTTAATCTACTCTCTTTCTCCCTTTTTCTATTTAATCAAAGTCCTCCTTTTTTTAGTTTTCCAAAAAGTATTTTGGTGTCTCTTTAAAATGTATCCACATTCAATGAATCTTCAAAGAGTTGCCTCTTTTCAAAAGTCATTTTAATGTATTTTTGTGCATATTAACTGTAATTCACGTTTTCATCAAGAGTTGCTTCAAACTCCCATTCAAAATTCATTTAAAATTCCTTAAATTTTCATGATAACTACCCCTGGTGTCTAAGCACGAGGTCTTCAGTGCTTAAGTGTGACCTTCTCTGTTTTTTGGGGTTTAAGCGTCAATACCGGGCGCTTAAGCTCCATTGTTCATTTTCACATCTGCTTCATTTTTGCTCCAAATTTGATCATTTTTCACTCCTTTCACCATATTTCATCCATTTAATTATACCTAAAAGAAATACATACAAATACCTTTCATCAAAGCACATTATCCTTAAAACAAGATATAAAAATGTGTACATAAATGCTATATATTTTAGATGTATCAAAATCCCCCTAACTTAAAATGTTACGTGTTCTCAAGTGGCACTCCAATCTTTCAAAACCAAAATAAGCAGATTATGCAAATGAGTTTCTTTAAGATATTCTAAAATTTTGATCTAAAAATATAGTAGTCCAATTTAGAAAAAAATTTAGTAAATGAGACCAACTTAGAGTTTAGAAATCTTTAATGTGAAGAAGTCTGAAAATATGAGTTCCTATCTAGTTTAGAGATACTTGTAGATTTACCAAATATATGGTTTAGGCATTCTATCTCCCCTAGTAACATTTTTATTAAGAATAATTATAGTTACTATATTATATCCTTAAGCTTAAGAGTTTCTCAAGTTTTATACATTAAAAAGATCAGATGTTGAACTAATTTTTGTTTAGGCACTAACCCTCAAGACCTCCCTTTTTTAACTTTTCTTTTCTTTTCTTTTTCATTTTCATTTTCTTTTTATTTTCTTTTTCTTTTTCTTTCCTTTTTCTTTTTCTTTCAGGATCTTTTTAATCCTTACTTTTTCTTAAGTAAGGATTACTATATCTGGATAGACCTTTAATTGTTTTGAATTTTACTCTTCCTTTTCTAAAGCAAAGGTTTAATATATATCATTTACTTAAAAATATAAAAATAGTTTTGAAAATAATTTTTAATAAAATAAAGTTATGTATTGAAAATAAAAGTCTAATTCTTCTATATTAAAGATAGTTACACAATATTTATCATTTCTACACTAAATATTTTTAGCTTTAAATTTTTCTTTATCACTATAGGTTTCAACTAAATTTTCTAACTCATTTCTATTTTCAAAATTTTACTTCCCCAATATAACTTCATATGCATAATCATTTTTTTTCAAATCAAAATCAAATTTATTTGTAGCACATTTGAGAACAAATAAAATTCAATTTTTGAAAATTATTTTTCATCTCCTCAAACTTAAATTTTTAATAAAATAAAACATTTTAGCATAATATATATATAGGCAGGAATGAAAACCAAAAAATAACATGCTTACAAGAATTTTCATATCCTAAATATAAGTACAAGAATTAAAAATAGGAGTAAAATAAATTGATCAAATTTTAACTTAATTTTAACATATATAAGATTTAATAGACTTCTATGCAGTGGAGGATAACATAAAAGCAAATAAACACAAACCAAGAAAAATTCATAACTACAACATAAAGAAAAATACATGGTAGTAAATTGAAAATTTAAACATGAAATTCTTAAGTGAAAGTTAGATATATTCCAAACCTACCTAATATCTCTGGAATAAGTTCTTCACAAACTAACAAAATACAACTAAATAATAATGTTCACACAATTATTACCACAAAAACCAAACATAACTGCTCACAATAACACAAATACATTTTTAAACATCACAATAGTACCCAACACAATAAATAACAACATATATAATAGCAGCAGTCCAAACAACTATAACAAACAATAACATATAAAAGAGTAGCAGTTCAAACAACTATAACACATAAAAGTTCATACAATTTAAAAATAAAATATTCAAATCAATCTTCTTCTTCCTCATCATACCATCATCATCATCATCCAAAAAATTTGTAGACTCATGGTGAGGGTAATGTGGATATGAAGGAAATACCACAGTTTGGTCACCCGTGATAAGGCGTTCCAAAGATGTGTGATATTTTTCTTCATAATCACTATGTCTCTTCTTATAGTTCACATGTTTTTGAATGAAATTACACTTAAAAAAAGATTATTTTCATGCTTATTTTGTAGGTATAACAATTTAGAGTGAAATATAGTTGAAACGGGGCACAGTAGAGTTGAAACAAAATATTGTGAAATGGTGGAGAAAAAAATGGCAAAACGATGGAGCTGCTTAAAGGGTAGTGCCTACCAAAATCGGCGCCTAGGCGCTAGTGACGATGTGAAAATGGAGCCTAGGCACCAGTGACGATGAGAAAATGGTGCAGGGCCGAAAATGACTTCTAGGCGCCAAAAAACCGTCCATGGGCAATTTTGGATGGTTTTTGGTGGTTCTAGAATGTTTTGGACGCTTTTGGATGTCTTGCATGCCCCATGGAGTGGTTAAATGAATCAAGGCGCTTAAAAAAGCTCTTAGATGAAGGGATGTGTCTTTTGGAGTGAAAGGGTGTGTCTTTTGGATGAAGAGATGAGTCTCTTCGAGAAAGGAGGGATTTTTGTGTCTCTTTAAATAGGGGGCTGACACATCTCTTAGAGGAGGATAAAGAGAGTATTAGGAGGAGTTTTAGAAGAATTTTAGAGAGAGTTTTGTGTGAGTTGATGGAGATGTAGATTTCCATCATGTCTGGAGCGAATAGTGAGGGATTTTGAGAGAAATGTGTAAAGGAATTGTATGAGTGGAGCATGGATCGACAGAATACTTTGTTGGAGAGATTGTCATCTTTCTTTCATAGGGAAAAAGGTAAGTATTCCTTTTTTCATTATCTTGTAATTGTTGAAAACGCTTTTTAGTGGATTTACTTTGATTTGATGAAGTTTTCTATTTTGTTTTCTCCATGCTTCATAAATAGTTTTCTTTACTTTTTTCTTTTAATTTGAAGTAGTGGCATGCGTAAGAAAATTCATTTTCTTATAAATTAATTTCAATCTCTTGTGATGAGTAATATCTCCATTACTTCATTGACATAACTTTAGTGACAATATGTTATGTTAAAACTTGTTGTAATTGAAACTAATACTCGGGAGAGTGGTGATCTTACAACTTGAGTGCACTCACATGTCCGGTTAGCAATGATGCAGTAGTTTGGGTGGCAAAGCAACATTTAAGGAAATAAATTTAAAGATATGTTTCTATTAGGAGTTTCTATGTGACAGATGGTTGCTCAAAACTAATAGAATACTAAGCGTATTTATACACTTGAATGAGTGTTAGGTAGACATATGTTCCTTGTTGGCACAAAATTCTATAAAATTTTTTACTACTTATGCCATTATTTTCATTTAATTTTTCTTTGCTATGATTTGGATAATTTTTTTGGAATGCATGTTAGAATTGTTTTTATTATTAATGTGATGGTGTTCGCTTGAACTTTATGTACTTTGCAATTTTAGCATGTTGTATTATTAAAATCCAATGTAATTACGTTAAAACCTGGGAGGACAGTATAATTTTCAACTGAGTAGAGCCACATTTCCTTTGGAAAAAGCAGTGGCGATCATCCAAGGAGGAGTGCAAATAGATAAGAAGATGAGATTTAATGGGCGTATAATTGATGTTTATAGAGTGACAGGCTAGATTCTTTTATCAATTTGGTCTAGAGATTGGAACTAAATGTCACTATTAGGTCCTATAAAGAGGACACAGTGGGTAATCTAGGAGTGAGAGACTAGAACCTACCCAGCACTACTATACATGCCGACATGAACTTTTGATTAGCCAATGTTCGACAGGCTAGATTCTTTTATCAATTTGGTCTAGAGATTGGAACTAAATGTCACTATTAGGTCCTATAAAGAGGGCACAGTGGGTAATCTAGGAGTGAGATACTAGAACCTACCCAGCACTACTATACATGCCAACATGAACTTTAGATTAGCCAATGTTCTTTATATCCGAAAGAGGTAAAGAATAGGTATGCTCTTATTTTTCACTACTATATTAAATTCTATGCATTTCATTCCTTCACATTTTCTATATTGCCGCACTTGAGAATGGTAGTTTTTTACATCTCATAATTCACCAAACCAATTTATCCATATAAGTTATCTTTATAATTAATACTTGCATTTAAGAATAGTTGTTATCCTTACATTTAATGTTTGCACTTAGAAGTAGTTTCTAAATAAAACATCATCTTAATCGACCTTCCAAAACTAAGACTTTATAATAGTAGATTAGAACTTATCATCAGGGATTTATTACCTCGTTTCTTTATGGGATAGATACTGAGGTTTAAAAAAAAACCCTATATTACTTGAAACGATACGTATATTTGCGCAGTACCTCTAGTTTGTAAATTATCTTCTAAATTTTATAGCATATCGAATTTGCACACTGGGCGCTGAATATAAGTTGGGTCAAGTTATTGGCCATCTTTTGGAAGCTAAATTACTGCGTAATTATGGGTCGGGTCAGGGACCTATTTATAGGCGATTGAGGAAGTGACAAGAGCCATTTTCTCCCACGAATCAACTTCGATGGTTGTTGATTGGGATAGATATTGATGATCGTGATTCCTTTAATGGTTGGAGCTCCTATGGATTATCGACGGTGAAAAGGCGTGTCAATTCACTTCTAGATCCAACGAAGAAGGTCAAAGATCACTAGCGTGGCTCGGGGGCGTGGCCATGTTAACGCCAGATGTGACATTTCGGGCGTGGAGATGCCCGAAACGGGCGTGTTCATGCCTGAGAACTTATGGGTGTGGCTACGCTCGAATTGGCATGGTCACGCTGGTCTAAGAAGGTGTGCACACGGGGGGCCAAACGGACTGCTTATGAGTGCACCAAAGCATGTGGCCCAGTGCATGAGCAAGCGCACAAAGGCGTGGGCTTGTGTGCTTATGCGTGCACAGGGTGTGCGGGCATGCGATCCTGATAAAAAAGGCAACATTGGCCCACACCGGTAGAAGGAAATTTAAGGATTTTGAAGGCAAGGTCGATCTTGGCTTAGTGTCTCCTGAATAAGGCAGTTGAGGTCAAAGTGTGGGTCCTACCCCACGAAAATTTAAGTGCTTGATGAAAGCTTAAATAAACTACGAACAGGTTGCTCTTAGCTCAGTTTGAATAAGTTTTGGATATGAGATTGATGCGAGTTGGTTTTGAGTTTATCTTGAGTACGAAGGAAGAGTTGACCGAAAGTGAGGTCAATAAACATTTTAAATAATTGTAATAGAACTTAGTTTACACCCCTTATCTTCATACCCTTTACCATCTTCCCACTAAAGGTTACAATAGAAGGCAATAACAATAGTTATAATAGGTATCAGGTTACCTAAACGGCCATCTTCAATTAAAACGATAGAAAATATTTTATTATTATCATAAACTTTATTTTAATAATTTAAAATTAATTTTAAGAATCCTAGTTTTTTATTCATAAGCTAGTCTTTACTAATTTATTTTAGGGAAATTTACATACATAGCACCAATTATTTTTATTCACTTTATCTCAAATCCAAACTTTACTTTGATTTTTACAAGTTATGCATCCTTTCATATGTTTGAAAAGATGGATTGCACTTTTCCCTATAAGTAGGGTGCTTAACTTGTAAAAATCAAATTTTGGATAAGAGATAAGTAAATGCATAAGAATTGGGTGCTATCTATGTATGTAACATCCACTTTATTTTAATAGCTTCCACCAATGTCATCTTAGGCCTTTCCTTTTCTCTTCCTAATTTAATTGTCATAAAATTATCCAGTGATTTATTTTTCTATCTTTTCTTTCATATGTCCAAAATATTTTGATCTTATTTCAATAACTTTCTATTCAATAAATATCACTCGTCTTTTTTTCTTGTTGATATACTCATTCTTGATTTATTTATCATAATTTTGTATCTTAAAACATTTTTCTATTATTATNAACTAACAATAATTTCAAATAAAAACTACTATAATTGTGATAAAAATAAAGATAAACATGGGTTGCCTCCCAAAAAGTGCTTGGTTCAACGTCATTAGCCCGACATATTCAGCTCTTATTCAAGTTGACTGATCATTAAAACCTATTTAAACTTTGGTCCTTTACCCTCATAATATGGTTTTAATCTATGTTCATTTACTTTAACTCTATTTCTCATCTTCTGATCTTCAATTTCAATAGCTTTAATCTGTGTCCATTTACTTTAAATCTATTTCCCGTTTTCTGATCTTCAATTTCAATAGCTCTGTAAGTTTAAACTTGAGTCAAAGTAAAGGTTCCCAACCAATGAGAGTTCAGTTTCAACAGCTCCGTAAGTATAAACTCTAGTCACAGTAAAGGGTCCTAACCAACAAGACTTTAATTTCCTAAGGGAATAACTTCAGCCTAGTGTTGTAAAGCAAAACTTCTTATCCTGGTTCAAAGTTCTTTTGGTTAATATTTCAATCATACCATAACTTTAATTTTTCCTTATAAATTTTGTTGTTATCATAAGACTCATTTCTTAATTCTTCCAATTCATTAAATTGTAACAATCTCTTCTTACCAGCATCTTTCAAATTATAATTGAATTCTTTAATCACCCAATATGCTTTATGCTCCAATTCTACTGGTAAGTGACAAGTTTTTTCAAAAATCTGTCTGTAAAGAGTCATTCCAATAGGATTTTTATAAGCAGTCCTGTAAGCCCATAATGCGGTATCCAATCTAATGGACCAATCTATTTTACTAGGGTTTATAGTCTTCCAAGTATTTGTTTAATTTCTCTATTAGAAACTTCCGCTAACCCACTGGTTTGAGGATGATAGACAGTAGAGATTTGATGAATAATATTAAATTTTTCTGTCAATCTCTGAATGTACTTATTTCTAAAACGGGATCCTTCGTTAGTGATAATCATTCTAAGCGGAAAAATATTAAATTTTTTGTCAATCTCTGAATGTATCTATTCCTAAAATGGGATCCTCTGTTAGTGATAATCATTCTAAGCATTTCCATATCTAATGGGATCCTCCATCAGTAATAATCATCCTAGGCATTCCGTATCTAGTAAAATATTTTTCATTAAAATCTTGAAACACTTTTAGTGTCACAACGAGGTAAAGCTTGTGCTTCAATCCACTTAGAAACATATTCTACTACAATTAATATATATAAGTTCCCAAATGAAGGAATAAATGGTCCCACAAAATCTAATCCCCAAACGTCAAAGATCTCAACTTCTAACATGAAATTCAGAGGCATTTCATTTCTTCTAGATATATTGTCTACTCATTGAAATCGATCACAAGTTTTTATGTATTTATAAACAACTCTATAGATAATAGGACAATAAAATCCAGCTTGTAAATTTTATAAGCAATTTTATCAATCTCACATCTCTAAAGATAGTAGGCCGATAAAATCTAGCTTGTAAAATTTTATAAGCAGTTTTATCAATCCCAAAATATGATGGTAGGCCAACAAAATCCAGCTTGTAAAATTTTATAAGCAGTTTTATCAATCCCAAAATGTCTAGTAGGCCAATAAAATCCAGCTTGTAAAATTTTATAAGCAGCTTTATCAATCCCAAAATGTCCTTTAGGCCAATAGAATCCAGCTTGTAAAATTTTATAAGCAGTTTTATCAGTTTCAAAATGTCCTAAAAATTCAAAATCATGACATTTCTGAATGATCAGCTCAGTTTCTTCATAAGGTACACATCTCCTCATGATAAGATCCTTACATTATTTATATAAATAAGGCTCATCCCGAAAATATACTTTTGCATCATGAATAAATTTTCTTTATTGTTGCAATGTCAACATAGGTGGCAAAATATCACTTACAATATAGTTAATGATATCAGCATACCATAGTATTTTTCACTCATTAATATTATAAAGTTGTTCATTAGGGAAACTGTCTCTAATCTCATTGTCAGTGTCAGATAATTCTTATAATCAGCAATTTGATTATCAGTTCCCTTTCTATCAATAACCACAAAATCAAATTCTTGCATCAATAGCAATTTGATTATCAGTTCCCTTTCTATCAATAACCACAAGATCAAATTCTTGCATCAAAAGAATCCATCTAATCAACCTTGTGTCTGTAATTTTATTGTCGGTGTCAGATAATTCATGATTTTCTAATCTCGACAAATGATCAAATTATCAGTTCCCTTTCTATCAATAACCACAAGATCAAATTCTTGCATCAATAGTATCCATCTTATCAGTTCCCTTTTTATCAATAACCACAAGATCAAATTCTTGCATCAAAAGTATCCATCTAATCAAACTTGGTTTAGCATCCTTCTTTTGCATCAGATATTTAATAGTAGAGTGATCAGTATGCACGATACATTTAGCTCCAATTAAATAAGATATGAATTTATCTAAAGTATACACAATTGCTAATAACTCTTTTTCAGTAATAGTATATTTAATTTGTGCATCATTAAGAGTTCTACTAGCGTAGTATATAACTTTAGAAATCTTTTCATACCTTTGTCCAAGAACAGCTCCAATAGCATAATCACTAGTATCACACATCAGTTCAAATGGTTTCTCCCAGTTAGGTGAAACTATAATATAAGCAGTAATTAATTTTTCCTTTAATAACTCAAAGGCTTTGAAACAGTATTCAAATTTCTTGTCCTTTTCTAAAAGTTGGCATAGAGGTTTAGTAATTTTTGAAAAATCTATAATAAAACAGCTGTGATTAATTTTTCCTTCAATAACTCAAAGGCATTTAAACAGCTTTCAGTAAATTCAAACCTTGTCCTTTTCTAAAAGTTGGCATAGAGGTTTAGTAACTTTTGAGAAATCTTTAATAAAGCGTAAAAGTTGGCATAGAGGTTTGGTAATTTTTGAAAAATCTTTAATAAAACGCCTGTAAAATCTTAATAACTCAAAGGTGTTTAAACAGTCTTCAGTAAACTCAAATTTCTTGTCCTTTTCTAAAGCCATAGAGGTTTAGTAACTTTTGAGAAATCTTTAATAAAATGCCTGTAAAAACCAACATGTCCCTGTAGAGGTTTAGTAATTTTTGAAAAATCTTTAATAAAACGCCTGTAAAATCTAACATGTCCAAGGGTTTAGTAATTTTTGAAAAATCTTTAATAAAACGCCTGTAAAATCCAACATGTCCAAGAAATCTGGCATTTAAACAGCTTTCAGTAAATTCAAATTTCTTGTCCTTTTCTAAAAGTTGGCATATAGGTTTGGATTTTTGAAAAATCTTTAATAAAACGCCTGTAAAATCCAACATGTCCAAGAAAACTCCTAACATCTCTTACATTAGTAAGAGGTGTTAATTTAGATATAATTTGAATTTTTGCAGGGTCTGCTTTCATACCATCTTTCGAAATTTTATGCCCTAACACAATTCCTCCTACAACCATAAATTGACATTTCTCCCATTACAGAACAAATTAGTTCTTTCGCATAACTCGAAAACAACCATAAATTGACATTTCTCCCAATTTAGAACTAAATTAGTTCGTTCACATAACTCCAAAACTTTTTCAAGGTAATTTAAGCATGCGTCAAATGATGTTCCAAATACAGAGAAATGATCCATAAATACTTCTAATCCATCATCAATTAACTTACTAAATACGTAAATACAGAGAAATCATCCATAAATACTTCCAATCCATCATCAATTAACTTACTAAATAAGGTTCTCTGGAATGTTGCAGGTGCATTACATAATCCGAAAGGCATTCTTCGAAAAGCAAATGTTCTAAAAGGACTGGTGAATGTTTTCTTTTCTTGATCCTCAGGATCAATAGGAATTTGATGGTAACTGTTATATCCGTCTAAAAAGCAAAAATTATTGTGCCCAGTAAGTCTATCCACTATTTGATCTAAAAAGGGTAAAGTGAAGTGATCTTTCCTGGTGACAGTGTTTAATTTTTTATAGTCAATGCAAATACGCCACCCAGTAACTTGTCGGATAGGTATTAATTCATTATTTTCTTTTGTTTTAACAGTCACTCCTCCTTTCTTAGGAACACAATGAATAGGACTTACCCACGCACTATCTGAAATAAGATTTATAATTCCTGTATCTAACCATTTCAAAATTTCCTTCTTAACTACTTCTTTCATCATTGGATTTAATCTCATTTGTGGATCAACTCTTGGTTTATACCTTAACTACTTCTTTCATCATCGGATATATAATTTCAGTGTCCAACCATTTCAAAATTTCATTCTTGACTACTTCTTTCATCATTGAGTTTAATCTCCTTTGTGGATCAACTCTTGGTTTATATTTTTCATCTAATATAATTTTGTGCATACAAATTGAAGGAATAATCCCTTAATATCAGCTAAGGTCCAACCAAAAGCTTTCTTATATCTTTTCAATGTATCTAACAGACTTTGCTCNATCAAAGATCTCAACTTCTAACATGAAATTCAGAGGCATTTTATTTCTTCTAGATATATTGCCTACTCGTTTGCATCAATCACAAGTTTTTATGTATCTATAAACATCTCTAAAAGATAGTAGACCAATAGAATCCAGCTTGTAAAATTTTATAAGCAGTTTTATCAATCTCAAAATGTCCTCTCATAAGGTACACATCTTCTCATAATAAGATCCTTACATTTTTATATAAATTAGGTTCATCCCAAAAATATGTTTTTGCAGCATGAATGAATTTTCTTTACTTTTGCAATGTCAGCATAGGTGGCAAAATATCACTTACAATATAATTAACAATATCAGCATATCATGGTATTTTGCACTCATTAATATTATAAAGTTGTTCATCAAGGAAACTGTCTGTAATTTCATTGTCGATGTCAGATAACTCATGATTTTCTAATCTCAATAAATTATCAGCAATTTGATTATCAGGTCCCTTATCAATAACCAAAAGATCAAATTCTTGCATCAAAAGTATCCATCTAATTAACCTTGTTTTGGCATCCTTCTTTTGCATCAGATATTTAATAGCAGAGTGATCAGTGTGTACAACACATTTAGTCCCAATTAAAAAAGATCTAAATTTGTCTAAAGCATAAATAATGGTCAGTAACTCTTTTTCAGTAACAGTATAATGAATTTGAGCATCAGTAAGAGTTTTACTAACAAAGTATATAACTTTAAAAATCTTTTCATACCTTTGTCCAAGAATAACTCCAATATCATAATCACTAGCATCACACATTAGTTCAAATGGTTTCTCTCTGTTAGTTGAAACTATAATAGGGGCTGTGATTAATTTTTCTTTTAATAATTTAAAGGAATTTAAATAATTTTCAGTAAATTCAAATTTCTAGTCTTTTTCTAAAAGTTGGCATAGAGGTTTAGTAATTTTTTGAAAAATCTTTAATAAAACGCCTCTAAAATTCCTTTTCTAAAAGTTGGCATAGAGGTTTGGTAATTTTTGAAATATCTTTAATAAAACGCCTGTAAAATCCACATGTCCAAGAAAACTCCTAACGTCTCTTACATTAGTAGGAGGTGTTAGTTTAGATATAACTTGAATTTTTGCAGGGTCATGTCCAAGAAAACTCCTAACCTCTCTTACATTAGTAGGAGGTGTTAATTTAGATATAACTTAAATTTTTGTAGAGTCTGCTTTCATACCATTTTCCAAAATTTTATGCCCTAACACAATTCCTCTGCAACCATAAATTGACATTTCTCCTAATTTAGAACTAAATTAGTTCTTTCGCATAACTCAAAAACTTTTTCAAGATAATTTAAGCATGCCTCAAATGATGTTCCAAATACAGAGAAATCATCCATAAATACTTCCAAGCCATCATCAATTAACTTACTAAATATAGACATCATACATCTCTGGAATGTTGCAGGTGCATTACATAATCTGAATCATTCTTTGAAAAGTAAAAGTTCAAAAAATACTAGTAACTGTTGTCTTTTCTTGATCCTCAGAAGCAATAGGAATTTGATGGTAACTGATATATCCATCTAGAAACAAAAATATTTGTGCCCAATAAGTCTATCTACTATTTGGTCTAAAAATGGTAAAGCGAAGTGATCTTTCCTAGTGGCAGTGTTTAATTTTCTAAATCAATGCAAATATGCCACCCAGTAACTTATCTAATAGGTATTAATTCATTATTCTCTTTTATTTCAACAGTTACTCCTCCTTTCTTAGGAACATAATGAATTGGACTTTCCTAAGCACTATCTTAAATAGGATATTTAATTCCAGTATCCAGCCAATTCAAAATTCCCTTCTTAACTACTTCTTTCATCATTAGATTTAATCTCCTTTGTGGATCAACTCTTCATTTATATTGTTCATCTAGTATAATTTTGTGCATACAGATCGAAGGATTGATTCCCTTAATATCAGCTAAGGTCCAACCAAAAATTTCTTATATCTTTTTAATGTATCCAAAAGTCTTTGCTCTTGCAAATCGTTTAATTCTGAAGATATAATAACAGGTAGTGTATACGAGTCTCCCATAAACACATACTTCAAGTGGTTAGGCAATATTTTTAACTCAAGTTCAGGTGGTTTTATAATTGATTTAGGCAATATTTTCAACTCAAGTTCAGGTGGTTTTATAATTGACGGAACTAGATTTTTATCGACATTTCCTGTAATACCAGCATCTCAAATCTTCCCTGAACATAATTTAATTCTTCATTTTCTATTTCATCTAAAACAACGTCATCACTATCTTCAAATTCTTCTTTCTCTTCAAAATGTTATTTAAAATGCTCGTTCAATAGATGTTCATTAAATTCCATGTGAAAACATTCATTATCTTTTTCAACAGTAGGGTATTTCATAGATTTTGTAATTTTAAAAGTCACTTCTTAATCGTTAACTCTCATAGTTAATTCTCCCTTTGAACATCTATCATAGCTTTTCTAGTAGCTAAAAATGGTCTCCCTAAAATGATAGATATTTCTTTACCTTCCTCCATATCTAAAGTAATGAAATTCACAGGAAAGATAATTTTTTTAACTTTTATTAACACATCTTCTATAACTCCCTTAGGATAAGTAACTGAACAATCTGCTAAGTGTAAATTTATCAACTTTTACTAACACATCTTCTATAACTCCCTCACGATAAGTAACTGAACGATGCGCTAACTAACGAGTTATAGGTAGGTGAGACTTCTCCTAATCCTAATCTTTTGAAGATTGATAGAGGCATAAGATTAATGCTGGCTACCAAATCACATAAAACTCTTTATAAAATCACTAATAGCACACGGTATAGTGAAACTACCTGGATCTTTTAATTTTTCAGGAAGCTTTTTCTGAATAATTTCACTACACTCTTCGCTAAGTGCAACAGTCTTATTATCAGTGAACTTCCTTTTTTTGTTCAAAATATCTTTCATAAACTTCACATAATTGGGCATTTGATCTATAGCTTCTATGAAGGAAATATTTACCTTTAATTTCTTAAGAATTTCTAAAAACTTGGAAAATTGTTTATTCTGTTTGTGTTGTTTTAATCTTTGAGGAAATGGTGGTGGAGGTTTCTCCACAGTAATTTTCATTGGTTTAAGTGGATATTATAAATCTGGATGTTCATGATCCTTTTCTTTTTCCGTATCCACTTTTTCTTTTTTAGTTTCCATTTCTTTCCGCACTCTTGTTTCCAATTCTTTTCCACTTCATAATTGTATCGCTTTTATTTGTTCTTTTTCTTGATCTTTAGAAGTTGGTTCCACAGCACTAGGAAACGTTCCTAATGTTCGGTTACTAACATTAATAGTGATATGCCCCAATTGATTTTCAATATTCTCGATAGCAGTTCCTTGATTTTGTAACTATTTTCTTTGAATTTGTAATTGATTTCCTTGATTCTGCAATTGTTGACCCATGTTTTATGTCGTCTCTTCCATAGACAACTTCTTTTCCTTAATTTGAGTGTTACTGTTAAATCCTGGAGGATAAGAAGGTCTATAATTAACATTTCCTTGGTTGGATGAATTTCTTAATGGCTTCACTGAGTTGTTCACCCATTGTTGATTTGTAGAAGAATTGTTATTCCAATTAAAATTTGGATGATCTTCCAACTTAAGGTCTATAGTTAACATTTCCTTAGTTGGATGAATTTCCTAATGGGTTCACTGGGTTGTTCGCCATAGTTAACATTTTCTTGGTTGGATGAATTTCCTAATGGGTTCACTGGGTTGTTTGCCCATTGTTTATTAACATTTCCCTGGTTGGATGAATTTCCTAATGGGTTCACTGAGTTGTTTGCCCATTGTTGGGGTCTATAGTTAACATTTCCTTGGTTGGATGAATTTTCTAATGGGTTCATTGGGTTGTTTGCACATTGTTGATCGTAGAAGATTGTTATTCCATTAAAATTTGTTGGATGATTCTTCCAACCTGGGTTATAATAGTTCAAGTATGGGTTGTTGGGTCTAGTAATAGCATTTAAGGTTTCATATGAAGACCTGGGTTATAATAGTTTGAATAAGGGTTGTTGGGTCTATTAATAACATTTAAAGTCTCATGTGTTCCCATTGTTGATTTGTAGAAGAATTGTTATTCCAATTAAAATTTGGATGATCTTCCAACTTAAGGTCTATAGTTAACATTTCCTTAGTTGGATGAATTTCCTAATGGGTTCACTGGGTTGTTCGCCATAGTTAACATTTTCTTGGTTGGATGAATTTCCTAATGGGTTCACTGGGTTGTTTGCCCATTGTTTATTAACATTTCCCTGGTTGGATGAATTTCCTAATGGGTTCACTGAGTTGTTTGCCCATTGTTGGGGTCTATAGTTAACATTTCCTTGGTTGGATGAATTTTCTAATGGGTTCATTGGGTTGTTTGCACATTGTTGATCAAGAAGATTGTTATTCCATTAAAATTTGTTGGATGATTCTTCCAACCTGGGTTATAATAGTTCAAGTATGGGTTGTTGGGTCTAGTAATAGCATTTAAGGTTTCATATGAAGACCTGGGTTATAATAGTTTGAATAAGGGTTGTTGGGTCTATTAATAACATTTAAAGTCTCATGTGGGTTATAATAGTTCATTTGAATATGGGGTTGGGTCTATTATTAATAGCATTTAAAGTCTCATACAAAGGTTGAACATCCACAAATTGCCCAGATGAATTCTCTTCTATCATAGTAGGCGTTGGAGAATAACTCATTCCATAATGATCTAATTTATTTGATATTGTAGCAATCTGTGAAGCTAACATAGATATTGCATCAGAATCGTGGATACTAGATCTTTTTAGGATTTACCCGCTCAGAGGGCCATTGAAAATTGTTGGTAGTCATTTCTTCTATTAATAATTTACCCTTTCAGAGGGCCATTGAAAATTGTTGGTAGCCATCTCTTCTATTAACGAATAAGCCTTTCAGAGGGCCATTAAAAATTGTTGGTAGTCATCTCTTCTATTAATGAATAAGCCTCATAGAAAGGTTTTGACATTAAAGAACCACCAGCCGCAACATCTATAATCGATCTAAGTGATCCACTAATCCATTATAAAAAGTTTGAATTATCAACCAATCTGGTAGCGAATGATGAAGGCACTTTATAAGAAGATCTTTAAATCTCTCCCAAGCTTCATATATCGACTCTCCATCAATCTGACAATATGATGTTATGTCATTTCTAAGTTTAGCAGTTTTGGATGGAGGGAAATATTTGGATAGAAATTTCTGTGAAAAGTCTCCTCAAGTTTNGCGCCGTCGGCGAGCCTTTAGAATTAATTTCCTAGACTCTCAGTGAAAACCCATCGTCGGCGGCGTCGAGCCCGCCGTCGGCGCCCAAGGCAAAAATTTCACAGTTTTGCTCTAGTCTGAATGCATTCCAATTTTCTCTATGGATCCAATTTTTATGATGATTCCAGGGTAAATATGACTAGTAGAGTCCAATACAACCACAAACTAACAATAATTTCAAATAAAAACACTATAATCGTAATAAAAATAAAGATAATTATGGGTTGCCTCCCATAAAGTGCTTGGTTTAACGTCGTTAGCCCAACCTATTCAGCTATTACTCAAGTTGACTGACCATTAAAATCTCTTTAAATTTTGGTCTTTTACTCTCAAAATATGGCTTTAATATGTGTCCATTTAATTTAAATCTGTTCCCAATTTTTTGATCTTCAATTTAAATAGCTCCGTAAGTATAAACTTGAGTAACAGTAAAGGGTCCTAACCAATGAGACTTCAATTTCCCAAGGAATAATTTCAGCCTTGTATTGTAAAACAAAACTTATTGTCCTGGTTCAAAGTTCATCTGGTTAATATTTTGATCATGCCATAACTTTAGTTTCTCCTTATAAATTATGCGTTATGCTTGAATTCTATTGGTAAGTGACAAGTCTTTCTAAAAATCAGCCTCTAAGTAGTCATTCCAATAGAAGTTTTGTAAGCAGTCTTGTAAGCCCATAAAGCAGTATCCAGTCTAGTAGACAAATCTACTCTACTAGGGTTTACAGTCTTCTAAAGTATTTCTTTAATCTCTCTATTAGAAACTTCAGCTAACCCACTAGTTTGAGGGGGATAGGAAGTAGAGATTCCTGAATAATATTAAACTTTTCTACCAATCTCTGAATGTATTTATTCCTAAAATGGGATCCTCCGTTAGTGATAATCACTCTTAGCATTCTGTATCTAGTAAAAAAATTTAGGATCCTCCATCAGTAATAATCATCCTAGGCATTCCGTATCTAGTAAAATATTTTTCATTAAAATCTTGAAACACTTTTAGCATCACAACGAGGTAAAGCTTGTGCTTCAATCCACTTTGAAACATAGTTTACCACAATTAATATGTATAAGTTCTCAGACGAAGGAATAAATAGTCCGATGAAATCTAATCCCAAAATATCAAAGATCTCAACTTCTGACATGAAATTCAAAGGCATTTCATTTCTTTTAGATATATTGCCTACGTGTTGGCATCAAACATAAGTTTTTATGTATCTGTAAACGTCTATAAAGAGAGTAGGCTAATAGAATCCAGCTTGTAAGAGTTTTGAACCAGTTTTATCAATCCCAAAATGTCCCCCAAATTTAGAATAATGACATTTTTGAATGATTAGCTCAGTTTCTTCATAAGGTACACATCATCTCATAATAAGATCCTTACATTGTTTATATAAATTTGGTCATCCCAAAAACATGCTTTCGCATCATGAAAGAATTTTCTTTGTTGTTGCAATGCCAGCATATGTGGAAAAATATCACTTACAATATAATTAACATTATCAACATACCATGGTATTTTTCACTCATTAATATTATAAAGTTGTTTATCAGGAAAACTGTCTGTAATTTCAATGTCGGCGTCAGATAATTCATGATATTCTATTCTTGACAAGNAAAAAAAATCACATCACATTACAATTTTACAAAGTACTAATCAAAGTTTATTATAACTACACATGCAAATTTTAAACTACAATAATAAACATTTATAAAAATAATTAACAGTTATCTAATTGCAAATATAAAATAAGATATAGAATAAAATGAAAGTACAAACAAACATACATCTATCTCTATCACAAAATCACAAAATAAAAGTACATCAATCACTATCATATATCAAAATCCCATACTATATCCTTGTCTCCCTGGTCAGCAGGTGGATTGGGCTGATACTGAGTATAACGAGGGCATTCAAGAAAATTAACATCAGGCTCACCTCTGTAGTGTCGGGCCTGAACTTCATAGTAAGCTATCTCGAAGTCAGAATGCCTCTGTAGTTACTCACTATCATAATCATGTCTACGTTCTAATCCCCAATTATTTCTTTTATTTTCTCTATACTCTTTCGCTGCAAGGTTAACTCATTCATTAAATCATGAAGGGTAAGGGAACTAGAGGAAGGAAGGTCATAACTAGTAGAGGGGATATCTCTACTAGTAGAAGGTTTTTTACTCCTACTCCCAGATTTCCATCCTTCATGGGATTCATACGTCTTTAAATTAGCTTTACTAATGGGTTTCATAGGATAAAACAATTCTTTATTATCTCCAGCTTCAACTCCAGAAAGTTGGCAAAGTGCATAAATGAGGCCAGGATGTCCCAGACCTCCACTTGATTCTCTCATTATCGTGGTCAAAATATTCTTCTAACTAATTTTCCACACATTTATAGTCTGATTGTTCTGAATACAAAAATTCAGAATAGCTCTATCTCTTGTTACCTCACTATGGTGATAGGTAGGTAAAATAGTAAAGGAATAAAATAGTGCCACGTTTTAGATGTGGCATTCAACATGGAAGGAAATAAAATAGTGCCACGTTTCAGAATAGCTCTACCCGTTCTCGCTGCANAAACCGCCTGAAACGGTCATTTCAAACTCCGGAAACCGTCATCCCGCCGGTCTCACCGTCGGCGCCGTCGGTAAGCCTTTAGAATTTAATTGCCTGGACTCTTAGGAAAAACTCGCCGTCGGCGGCGTCGATGGCGTCGTCGGCGCACAAGGCAAAAATTACACAGTTTCGCTCTGGTCTGAATGCGTCCCAATTTTTTTTCTATCGATCCAATTTTTATGATGATTCAAAGGTAAATATGAGTAGTAGAGTTCAATACTACCATAAAATAACAATAATTTCAAATAAAAATACTATAATCATAACAAAAATAAAGATAACTATGAGTTGCCTCCCATAAAGCGCTTGGTTTAACGTCGTCAGCCCGACCTATTCAGGTATTATTCAGGTTGACTGATCATTAAAACCTCTTTAAAATTTGGTCTTTTACCCTCAAAATACTGCTTTAATCTGTGTCCATTTACTTTAAATCTATTCCCAGTCTTTTGATCTTCAATTTCAACAGCTCTGTAAGTATAAACTTGAGTCATAATTAGGGTTCCCAACCAACGAGACTTCAATTTCCCAGGGAATAACTTTAGCCTTGTATTGTAAAGCAAAACTTCTTATCCTGGTTCAAGTTCTTCTGGTTAATCTTTCAATCATGCCATAACTTTAGTTTCTCCTTATAAATTTTGTCCTTATCATAAGATTCATTTCTTAATTCTTCCAATTTGTTCAATTGTAACAATCTCTTCTCACCAGCATATTTCAAATTGTAATTGAATTCTTTAATCGCCCAATATGCTTTATGCTCAAATTCCACTAGTAAGTGAGAAGTCTTTCCAAAAATCAGCCCATAATGCGGTATCCAGTCAGTCTAGTGGACCAATCTTCTCTACTAGGGTTTACAGTCATCTCAAGTATTTGTTTAATCTCTCTATTAGAAACTTCAGCTAACCCACTGTTTGAGGATGATAGGAAGTAGAGATTCTATGAATAATATTAAACCTTTATGTCAATCTCAATGTATTTATTCCTAAAATGGGANGAAATTTGTAGAGTTTCACTTCATTTTTAGAGGGAAAATATGAACTAGAAATTGAATTTTTGAGTTTAAAAATACAATTCCCGCCCAAAAACCGCCAAAAACTGCCATTTAAACCCACGTAACTGCCAATTCGCTGGTCTCACTGTCAGTGGGGTCGATGGCGCCGTCGGCGAGCCTCTGCGTCAATTTTGTCTGGACTCTCGGGAAAAACCCACCGTCGGTGGCGTCGAAGGTGCTGTCAGCGCCCAAGGCAAAATTTTCACAGTTTCGCTCTGGTCCAAATGCATTCCAATTTTTCTTCATGGATCAAATTTTTATGATATTTCAAGGGTAATTAAGAGTATTAGAGCTTAATACTACAACATACTAACAATAATTTCAAATAAAAACTACTATAATCATGATAAAAGAAAAGATAAATATGGGTTTCCTCCCATAAAGCGCTTGTTTAAAGTCGTCAGCCCGACCTATTCAGGTGTCATTCAGGTTGACTAATCATTAAAACCACTTTAAAATTTGATTTTTTACCCTCATAGTATGGTTTTAATCTGTGTCCCTTTACTTTAAATCTATTTCTTCNTCAATTTTGTCCGTTAAATATTGGTAAATCTCATTCATCTAGTTTCTTGTCGGGACAAAGTTGGAATAATGGAGGACAAGAACATTCTTGATCATATATAATTCATTGATATTTGCAGGAGTAAAGGTTATCCATCTACCTCGCACATAGACGACACCCTGGTTAATTCCATGCAAATTTGCATAAAATTCCTTCACCACAGGAACAACCACGGCGACGGTAGTATACCATAGCACTTCCCATCTTTGTCGCACTATAATCTCTTTGATTGCCATCGAGGGATTATTCAATCCTTTATTTACAAATCCTCATTCCTTGATTAATCTTTTCTTCTCCAATACCTTGTTGAAGATTCGCTGCGCTTCCGTACTAATGAACTTTCTCCAGTTGAACACTCGCATTCTAGGATTTTCAGAGGAATTGAACACCATAGGAATGAATTTGGTTGAGTTTCACTTCATTTTTGGGAGAAATATGAACTTAGGAATCGAATTTAGTAGTTTAAAAGGGGTAACTCCCGCCCAAAAACCACCATTCAAACTCCAGAAACCGCCATCCCGCTGGTCTCGCCGTCGGTGGCGTCGAGGGCGCCGTCGACAAACCTTCGTTATTTAATTGCCTGGACTCTCTAGAAAAACGCGCCGTTGGTGCCCAAGGCAAAAATTTAACAATTTAGGAACCCGACAAATCATTCTAGGCATTCCGTATCTAGAGAAAANAAATTCAGAGGCATTTCATTTCTTCTAGATATATTGCCTACTTGTTGACATCGATCTCAAGTTTTTATGTATCTATAAACATCTCTAAAANAAGTTTTTATGTATCTGTAAACATCTCTAAAGAGAGTAGGCCAATAGAATCCAGCTTGAAAAATTTTATAAACAGCTTTATCAATCCCAAAATGTCCTCTAAATTTAGAATCATGACATTTCTGAATGATTAGTTCAGTTTCTTTNTCACATCGAGGTAAAGCTTGTGCTTCAATCCCCTTAGAGACGTAGTCTACTGCAATTAATATATATAAGTTCTCAAATGAAGTAAATGGTCCCATAAGATCTAATCCCTAAACATCAAAGATCTCAACTTCTAACATGAAATTCAGAGGCATTTCATTTCAGTCTACTGCAATTAATATATATAAGTTCCCAAATGAAGGAATAATTGGTCCCATAAAATCTAGACTGCAATTAATATGTATAAGTTCCCAAATGAAGGAATAAATGGTCCCATGAAATCTAATTTTAGAAACGTAGTCTACTGCAATTAATATATATGTAAGTTTCCAAATGAAGGAATAAATGGTCCCATAAAATCTAATCCCTAAACGTTAAAGATTATAAGTTCTCAAATGAAGGAATAAATGGTCCCATAAAATCTAATCCCCAAACATCAAAGAGTAATGAAGGAATAAATGGTCCCATAAAATCTAATCCCCAAACATCAAAGACCTCAACTTCCAATATTCAGAGGCATTTCATTTCTTCTAGATATATTGCCTACTCGTTGGCATCGATCACAAGTTTCTTGNTTCTCTAGTATTTGTTTAATCTCTTTATTAGAAACTTCAGCTAACCCACTGGTCTAAGGGTGATAGAAAGTAAAGATTCTATGAATAACATTAAACTTTTATGTCAATATCTGAATGTATTTATTCCTAAAATGGGATCCTCCGTGAGTGATAATCACTCTCGGCATTTCGAATCTATTGAAAATGGGATCCTCCATCAGTAATAATCATCCTAGGCATTCCGTATCTAGTAAAATATTTTTCATTAACCTCCGTCAGTGATAATCATTCTAGGCATTCCGTATCTAGTGAAAATATTTTTTATTAAAAATCTCGAACACTTTTAGCGTCACAACGAGGTAAATCTTGTGCTTCAATCCACTTTGAAACATAGTCTACCGCAACTAATATGTATAAGTTCCCATATGAAGGGTTTAGCGCCACCAGCGAGGTAAAGCTTGTGCTTCAATCCACTTAGAGACGTAGTCTACTGCAATTAATATATACAAGTTCCGAGGGTAAATCTTGTGCTTCAATCCACTTAGAAACGTAGTCTACTGCAATTAATATATATAA
Source organism: Phalaenopsis hybrid cultivar (assembly GCA_002079205.1). NCBI lineage: Eukaryota > Viridiplantae > Streptophyta > Magnoliopsida > Asparagales > Orchidaceae > Phalaenopsis > Phalaenopsis hybrid cultivar. The sequence continues at coordinate 118,554 of JXCR01143744.1, read as the reverse complement.
GTTCTCTTGTGCTTCAATCCCACTTAGAAACATAGTCTACTGCAATTAATATATATAAGTTTTCAAATGAAGGAATAAATGGTTCCATAGAAACGTACCTCCGTCAGTGATAATCATTCTAGGCATTCCGTATCTAGTGAAAATATTTTTTATTAAAAATCTCGAACACTTTTAGCGTCACAACAAGGTAAAGCTTGTGCTTCAATCCACTTTGAAACGTAGTCTACAACAATTAATATGTATAAGTTTCCAGATGAAGGAATAAATGGTGCCATGAAATCCAATCTCAAACATCAAAGATCTCAACTTCTAACATGAAATTCAGAGGCATTTCATTTCTTCTAGATATTCGTTGGCATCGATCACAAGTTGTTATGTATTTGTAAACATCTCTAAAGAGAGTAGCCCAAAATACTCTAGCTTGTAAAATTTTATAAGCATTTTTATCAGTTCCAAAATGTCCGCCAACTTCAGAATCATGACATTTTTTAATAATTAATTCATTTTCTTCATAAGGTATGCATCTTCTCGTAATAAGATTCCTACATTATTTATATAAATAAGGCTCATCCCAAAAATATACTTTTGCATCATGATTGAATTTTCATTGCTATTGCAATGTCAGCATAGGTGGCAAAATATAACTTACAATATAATTAAAAATATTAGCATACCATGGTATTTTCCACACATTACTATTATAGAATTGTTCATCAGGGAAACTGTTTGTAANTGTGCTTCAATCCACTTAGAAACATAGTCTACTGCAATTAATATATATAAGTTCCCAAATGAAGGAATAAATTGTCTCATAAAATATAATCCCCAAACGTCAAAGATCTTCTTCTAACATGAAATTTAGAGGCATTTCATTTCTTCTAGATATATTGCCTACTCGTTGACATTGGTCACAAGTTTTTATGTATCTATAAACGTTTCTAAAGATAGTAGACCAATAAAATCTAGCTTGTAAAATCTTATAAGCAGTTTTATAACTCTAAAAATGTCCTCCAAATTTAGATTCATGACATTTCTGGATGATTAACTCAATTTCTTCGTAAGGTACACATCTCCTCATAATAAAATCTTTACATTATTTATATAAATAAGGCTCATCCCAAAAATATACTTTTGCATCATGAATGAATTTCCTTTGTTGTTGCAGTGTTAACATAGGTGGCATAATATCACTTACAATATAGTTAATAATATTAGCATACCATGGTATTTTTGACTCATTAATATTATAAAGTTGTTTATCAAGGAAACTGACTGTAAATTTTTTATCAGTGTGAGATGATTCTTGATTTTCTAATATTGACAAATGATCAGCAATTTGATTATCAGTTCCATTTCTATCAATAACCACAACATCAAATACTTGCATCAAAAGTATTCATCTAATTAACATTGGTTTGGCATCCTTTTTTTGCATAAGATATTTAATAGCACAGTGATCATGTGCACAACACATTTAGTCCCAATTAAATAAGATCTAAATTTGTCAAAAACATACACAATATGTGCACAACACATTTAGCTCCAATTAAATAAGATCTAAATTTTTCTAAAGCATACACAATGGTCAGGGTTTAGCATCCTTCTTTTGCATAAGATATTTAATAGCAGAGTGATCAGTATGCACAACACAATTGGTTTGGCATCCTTCTTTTACATCAGATATTTAATAGCAGAGTGATCAGTGTGCACAACACATTTAGTTCATCCTTCTTTTGCATCAGATATTTAATAGCAGAGTGATCAGTGTGTACAACACATTTAGTCCTATCCTTCTTTTGCATCAGATATTTAATAGCAGAGTGATTAATATGCACAACACATTTAGCTCTAATTAAATAAGATCTAAATTTATCTAAAGCATACACAATGACTAGTAACTCTTTTTCAGTAACAGTATAGTTAATTTGTGCATCATTAAGAGTTTTACAAGCGTAGTATATAACTTTAAAAAAANAATTTCATTGTCGGTGTCAGATAATTCATGATTTTCTAGTCTCGACAAATGATCAGCAATTTGATTATCAGTCCCTTTCTATCAATAACTCAAGATCAAATTCTTGCATCAATAGTATCCATCTAATCAACCTTGGTTTAGCATCCTTCTTTCGCATCAACAAATTCTTGCATCAAAAGTATCCATCTAATCAACCTTGGTTTGACATCCTTCTTTTGCATAAGAACAAATGATCAATAATTTGATTATCAGTTCCCTTTCTATCAATAACCACAAAATCAAATTCTTTCAAAAGTATCCATCTAATCAACCTTGGTTTGGCATCCTTCTTTTGCATCAGATATTTAATAGTAATCCATCTAATTAACCTTGGTTTGGCATCCTTCTTTTGCATCAGATATTTAATAGCAGAGTGACCAATCTAATCAACCTTGGTTTGACATCCTTCTTTTGCATTAGATATTTAATAGCAGAGTGATCAAGTGCACAACACATTTAGCTCCAATTAAATAAGATCTAAATTTTTCTAAAGCATACACAATGGTCAGGGTTTAGCATCCTTCTTTTGCATAAGATATTTAATAGCAGAGTGATCAGTATGCACAACACAATTGGTTTGGCATCCTTCTTTTACATCAGATATTTAATAGCAGAGTGATCAGTGTGCACAACACATTTAGTTCATCCTTCTTTTGCATCAGATATTTAATAGCAGAGTGATCAGTGTGTACAACACATTTAGTCCTATCCTTCTTTTGCATCAGATATTTAATAGCAGAGTGATTAATATGCACAACACATTTAGCTCTAATTAAATAAGATCTCTAAATTTGTCCAAAGCATACACAATGGCCAGTAACTCTTTTTCAGTAACAGTATAATTAATTTGTGTATCATTAAGAGTTTTTCTAGCATAGTATATAACTTTAATNAGGGAAGTGATCTTTCCTAGTGGCAGTGTTTAATTTTCTATAATCAATGCAAATACGTCACCCAATAACTTGGATGATAGGTATTAATTCAATATTCTCTTTTTTTTCAACAGTCACTCCTCCTTTCTTTGGAACATAATGAATCAGACTTACCCAAGCATAGTCAGAAACATGACATATAATTCTAGTGTCCAACCATTTCAAAATTTCCTTCTTGACTACTACTTTCATCATTGGGTTTAATCTCCTTTGTGGATTAACTCTTGGTTTATATTGTTCATCTAGTATAATTCTGTCATACAGATTGAAGGACTGATTCCCTTAACATCAAATAAGGTCCAACCAAAAGCTTTCTTACATCTTTTTAATATATCCAAAAGTCTTTGCTCTTGCAAATCATTTAATTTTGAAGATATAATAACAGGTAGTGTTGATGAGTTTCCCAGAAACACATACCTCAAGTGGTTAGGCAATATTTTCAACTCATAATTGACGGAACTAGATTCTTATCAGCATTTTCTGTAATATCCAGCATCTCAAATCTTTCCTTAACATAATCTAATTCTTCATTTTCTATTTCGTCCAAAATAACTTCATCACTAACTTCAAATTGTTCTTTCTCTTTAAAATGTTCTTTAAAATGCTCATTCAATAGATGTTCACTAATTTTCATGCAAAAACATTCATTATCTCTTTCAACAACAGGGTATTTTATAGATTTCGCAATGTTAAAAGTCACTTCTTGATCGTTAAATCTCATAATTAGTTCTCCTTTTTAAACATCTATCATAGCTTTTCCAGTAGATAAAAATGGTCTCCTTAAAATGATAGGTATTTCTTTATCTTCCTCCATATGTAAAACAATAATATCCACATGAAAGATAAATTTATCAACTTTTACTAACACATCTCCTATAACTCTTTTAGGATATGTAACTGAACGATCCGCTAACTGAAGAGTTACATAAGTAGGTGAGACTTCTCCTAATATTAAACTTTTGAAGATTGATAGAGGCATAATATTAATGTGGGCTCCCAAATCACATAATGCTCTTCCATAAATTTTTTCACTGATAACATACGGTATAATGAAACTACGTGGATCTTTTAATTTCTCAAAAAGCTTTTTCTATTCATTATCCGTGAACTTCCTTTTCTTAACACTCTTCGCTAAGTGCAACAGTCTCATTATCAATGAACTTCCTTTTCTTGTTCAAAATATTTTTCATAAACTTTACATAATTGGGCATTTTCTCTAAAGCTTCTACGAAGGGAATATTTGTCATTAATTTCTTAAGAATTTCTAAAAACTTGAAAAATTGTTTATTCTTTTTGTGTTGCTTCAACTTTTGAGGAAACGATGGTGGAGGTTTCTCCACAGTAACTTTTATTGGTATAAGTGGATATTCTAAATCTCGGTATTCATGATCCTTTTTTTTTCTGTATCCACTTTCTCTTTTTCTGTTTCTGTTTCTTTCAGCACTCTTGTTTTCAATTCTCTTCCACTTCGTAATTGTATTGCTTTTATTTGTTCTTTTCCTTAACCGTTAGGATTTTGTTCCACAGTACTAGGAAAAGTTCCTAATGTTTGATTACTAAGCGCAGTAGTGATATGCCTCATTTTCAATATTCTTAATAGTAGTTCCTTGATTTTGTAATTGATTTCCTTGAATTTGTAATTAATTTCCTTGATTCTACAATTGTTGACCCATTTTTAATATCATCTCTTCCATAGACAACTTCTTTTCCTTAATTTGAGTGCTACTATTAAATCCTGGAGGATAAGAAAGACTATAATTAAAATTTCTTTGATTGGATGAATTTCCTAATGGGTTCACTGGGGTGTTCGCCCATTGTTGATTTGTAGTAGAATTGTTATTCAAACTAAAATTAGTTGGATGATTCTTCCAACCTGGGTTATAATAGTTCAAGTATGGGTTGTTGGGTCTAGTAATAGCATTTAAGGTTTCATATGAAGACCTGGGTTATAATAGTTTGAATAAGGGTTGTTGGGTCTATTAATAACATTTAAAGTCTCATGTGGGGTTATAATAGTTCGAATAAGGAGGGGTTGTTAGGTCTATTAATAGCATTTAAAGTCTCATACAGGATGATTCTTCCAACCTGGGTTATAATAGTTCGAATATGGGGTTGTTAGGTCTATTAATAGCATTTAAAGTCTCATATGAAAGTTGAACATCCACAAATTGCCCAGATGAATTCTCTTCCATCATAGTAGGTGTTGGAGAATAATTCATTCCATAATGAACTAATTTCTTTGATATTGCAGCAATCTGTGAAGCTAACATAGATATTGCATCAGAATTGTCGATACTAGCTACTCTTTTAGGATTTACCCTTTCAGAGGGCCATTGAAAATTGTTATTAGCATTTTCTTTTATTAATGAATAAGTCTCATCAAAATGTTTTGACATTAAAGAACCACCAGCCGCAACATCTATAATCGATCTAAGTGATCCGACTAATCCATGATAAAAAGTTTGAATTATCAACCAATATGGTAATGAATGATGATGGCACTTTCTAGGAAGATCTTTAAATCTCTCCCAAGCTTCATATATTGACTCTCCATCAATCTGACAAAACAATGTTATGTCATTTCTAAGTTTAGCAGTTTTGGATGGAGGAAAATATTTAGATAGAAATTTCTTTGAAAGTTCTCCCCAAGTTCTAATAGATCTAGGTGCTAACAAGTTTAACGACATCTTAGCCTTATTCCTAAGTGAAAAAGGAAATAGTCTAAGTCTATCAACATCGTTTCATATTTAAAGGTAGCACAAAGTTCTAAAAAACTAGTGAGGTGTAAATTAGGATCTTCATTTGATGTACCTCTGAATTGATTATTTTGTACCATTTGGATAATAGTAGGTTTAAGCTCAAAAGAATTAGCAACTACATCAGGATTTTGGATAGATAAGTGAATTTCATCTGCTGTAGGATTTGCATAATCTCGTAGAGGTCTAGGTTGGTGTTCATTTTCTATTCCTTGATTGTTTACGTTGTTTTCCATTGTGTCAGGATTTTAGGTTCTCTTCTTAGTCTTCTAATTTTTCTAACAGTGCGTTCTAATTCCAAATCGTAGGGTATAAGATTTTCAGGTCCAAATTTACGCATACATTTGAAATCAGTACACAAAAAAACAGTTAACTAAATATGAAAATAAGTTGCCACTCCAGTAAAAATTTTCTAATAGTCCTACTTTGTTCGTTACTTTAATTATGATTCTTGTTTACTCCTCGGCAACGGCGCCAAAAACATGACAGCGACTTTATATATGCTTAAAAATACAAGAATTTAATTCTACTGCTAGAAGATTTAATTCCTNGAGGCATAAGATTAATGCTGGCTCCCAAATCACATAAAACTCTTCCATAAAATTTTTCACCGATAGCACATGACATAGTGAAACTGCCGGGATCTTTTAATTTTTCAGGAAGCTTTTTCAGAATAATTGCACTTCGCTCTTCGCTAAGTGAAACAGTTTTGTTATCTGTGAACTTCCTTTTCTTGTTCACAGTATCTTTCATAAATTTCACATAATTGGGCATTTGCTCTAAAGATTCTACGTAGGGAATATTCACCGTTAACTTCTTAAGAATTTCTTAAAAATTTGAAAAATTATTTATTTTGTTTGTGTTGCTTTGATCTTTGAGGAAATGGTGGTGGAGGTTTCTCCACAGTAATCTTCATTGGTGTAAGTGGATATTCTAAGTCTAGGTATTCATGATCTATTTCTTTGTCAGCATCCACTTTCTCTTTTTCTGTTTCTATTTCTTTATGTGCCCTTGCTTCCAATAATTTTTCACTTTGCCTCTTTTTCAATTTTAGTTTCTTTTTGCACCCTTGTTTCCAATTCTTTTCCACTTTGTAATTCAATCGCTTTGATTTGTTCTTTTCCTTGATCTTTAGGATTTGGTTCCACAGTACTCAGAAAAGTTCTTAATTTTCGTTTACTAAGCGCAGTAGCGATATGCTCTAATTGGTTTTTAATATTCTTAATAGAAGTTCCTAATTTTTAGTTACTAAGCGCAGTAGCGATATGCTCTAATTGGTTTTCAATATTCTTAATAGCAATTCCTTGATTTTTTAATTGATTTCCTTGAATTTGCAATTGATTTCTTGATTCTGCAATTTAATAGCAGTTCCTTGATTTTGTAATTGATTTCCTTGAATTTGTAATTGATTTCCTTGCTTCTACAATTGTGTGTTTAATATCAGCTCTTCCATAGACAACTTCTTCTCCTTAATTTGAGTATTACTGTTAAATTCTGGTTTAATATCAGCTCTTCCATAGACAACTTCTTTTCCTTAATTTGAGTGTTACTATTAAATCTTGGAGGATAAGAAGGTGTATAGTTAACATTTCCTTGGTTGGTTGTTTGCCCATTGTTGATTTGTAGAAGAATTGTTATTCCAATTAAAATTTGGATGATTCTTCATTGCCCATTGTTGATTTGTAGAAGAATTGTTATTCCAATTAAAATTTGGATGATTCTTCCAAGGCTGTTGAGTCTATTAATAGCATTTAAAGTTTCATATGAAGGTTGAACATCCACAAATTACCCAGATGAATTCTCTTCCATCATAGAAGGTTCGAAGAATAATTCATCCCATAATGATCTGATTTCTTTGATATTGCAGCAATCTGTGAAGTCAACATAGATATTGTATCAGAATCATGGATACTAACTACTCTTTTAGGATTTACCCTTTCAGAGGGCCATTTAATTGTTGGTAGTCATCTCTTCTATTAATGAATAAGCCTCATCAAAAGGTTTTGACATTAAATAACCACTAGCCGCAGTATCTATAATCGATCTAAGTGATCCCACAAATCCATTATAAAAAGTATGAATTATCAACCAATCTGGTAACGAATGACGAGGGCACTTTCTAAGAAGATCTTTAAATCTCTCTCAAGCTTCATATATTGACTCTCCATCAATCTGGCTGAACGATGTTATGTCATTTCTAAGTTTAGCTATTTTGGATGGAGGGACATATTTAGATAGAAATTTCTATGAAAGTTCTCCCCATGTTCTAATAGATCCTGGTGCTAACAAAATTTAACCACATCTTAGCCTTATCCCTCAGTGAAAAAGGAAAAAGTCTAAGTCTAACAACATCATTTGAGACTCTGTCATAATTAAAAATAGCACACAGTTCTAAAAAACTAGCAAGGTGTAAATTAGGATCTTTACCTCTGAATTGATTGTTTTGTACCATTTGGATAATAACAGGTTTAAGCTCAAATGAATTAGCATCTACATCAAAATTTTGGATAGATAAGTGAATTTCATCTACTGTAAAATTTACATAATCTTGTAGGGGTCTAGGTTGGTGTTCATTCTCTCTTCCTTGATTGTTCATGTTGTTTTCCACTGTATCAGAATTTCTAGGTTTTCTTCTCAATCTTCTAATCTTTCTAACACTGTGTTCTAATTCTGAATCGTAGGGTATAAGATTTTCATGTTAAAATTTACGCATACAATTTGAAATCAATACACGATAATATAATTAACTAAATTTAAAAATAAGTTGCAATTCAAGTAAAAATTTTCTAATAATCCTAATTTGTGTGTTACTCTAATTATGATTTTTTATTTTACTCACTCCCCAAAAACGGCGCCAAAAACTTGACCGTGATTTTATATATGCTTAAAAATATAAGTATTTAATACTGCTGCTGAAAGACTTAATTCCTTAGCAACTGTACCAAAACTTAATAACAGTTATAAATTCACTAAATATGGAGGTAATAAATATTCAATAATTGTAAAGTCACACTTACCAATGCAAATATACGTATAACTCAAGTAATATGACGCTCTAATGGAGTCCTGAATATCAATCCCACAGGGAGTAAGATTAGAACTACTAACTAAGATTTTTGAAAAGCAATGCTTTAATCGCAACAATGAAGTTCAATATGTNTTTTTCAGGAAGCTTTTTCTGAATAATTGCACTATACTCTTCGCTAAGTGCAACAGTTTCATTATCCATGAAATTCCTTTTCTTGTTTAGAATATCTTTCATAAATTTCACGTAATTGGGCATTTGCTCTAAAGCTTCTACGAAGGGAATGTTTACCGTTAACTTCTTAATAATTTTTAAGAGTTTGGAAAATTATTTATTTTGTTTGTGTTGCTTCAATCTTTAAGGAAACGGTGGTGGAGGTTTCTCCACGGTAATTTTCATTGGTGTAAATGGATACTCTAAATCTGGGTATTCATGATCCTTCTCTTTTTTGGTATCCACTTTCTCTTTTTTAGTTTCTGTTTCTTTTGGAATCCTTATTTCTNAATTTAACGACATCTTAGCCTTATCCCTCAGTGAAAAAGGAAAAATTCTAAGTCTAATAGCATCGTTTGAGATTGTCATATTTAAAAGTAGCACAAGTTTTAAAAAACTAGCGAGGTGTAAGTTCGGATCTTCATTTGGTGTACCTCCGAATGGATTGTTTTGTACCATTTGGATAATAACAGGTATAAGCTCAAATGAATTAGCAACTACATCAGGATTTTGGATAGATAAATGAATCTCATCTGCTGTACGATTTGCATAGTAAGCTCAAATGAATTAGCAGCTACATCAGGATTTTAGATAGATAAGTGAATTTCATCTGTTGTAGGATTTGCATAATCTCTTAGGGGTCTAGGTTGGTGTTCATTCTCTATTCCTTGATTGTTCATGTTGTTTTCCATTGTATAAAGCTACATCAGGATTTTGGATAAATAAGTGAATTTCATCTGCTGTAGGATTTGCATAATCTCGTAGAGATCTAGGTTGGTGTTCATTCTCTATTCCTTGATTGTTCAGGTTATTTTCCATTGTATCAAAATTTCTAGATTCTCTTCTTAATTTTCTAATCCTTCTAACAGTGCGTTCCAATTCTAAATCGTAAGATATAAAATTTTTAGGTCCAAATTTATGCATACAATTTGAAATCAGTACCCAATAATACAATTAGATTTTCAGGTCCAAATTTACGCATACAATTTGAAATCAGTACTCAGTAATATAATTAACATAAATATAAATATAAAAATAAGTTACAATTTAAGTAAAAATTTTCTAATAATCCTAATTTGTTTGTTACTCTGATCGTGATTTTACTCACTCACTTAATCACTCCCGGTAACGGCACGAAAAACTTGACAGTGACTTTATATATGTAATAAAATATAAGATAAATATGGACGTATTAAATATTCAATAATTGTAAAGTCAAACTTATCAACGCAGGTATACGTATCGCTCAAGTAATATAGGGCTCTAATGGAGTCCTAGATATCGATACCACAGGGAGTAGCTTGGAATTACAAACTAAGACTTTAGAAAAGCAATACTTTAATCACAACAACGACGTTCAATTTGCTTCTCTGTCACTAATAAATAATTGAAATAAATAGATAATTTTAATACTAATAAATAACTAGTGATATTAAGTAGGGTTTAATTGTGACATTCAATATATAAGAAAATATCCTTCTCCTTGTCAAGAAATTATAGTATGGATAAAATGAATTAGTTCAATTTATATTGTGCCAAATAGGAGCATACCTATTCTTTACCCATCTAATGTGATATTTAATATATAAGAAAACATCATTCTCCTTGTCAAGAAATTATAGTGAATGAATATTCAATATATAAGAAAGCATCCTTCTCCTTGTCAAGAAATTATAGTGAATGGATAAATTATTCAATATATAAGAAAGCATCCTTCTCATTGTTAAGAAATTATAGTGAATGGATAAAGTGAATCCAATATATAAGAAATCATCATTCTCTTTGTCAAGAAATTATAGTGAATGGATAAAGTGAATTGGTTATAAGAAAGCATCCTTCTCCTTGTCAAGAAATTATAGTGAATGGATAAAGTGAATTAGTTCGGAAAATATCAAAATTATAGTGAATGGATAAAATGAATTAGTTCAAATTATATTGTGCTAAATATCTAATGATATAAAGTAGGGTTTAATTGTGATATTCAATATATAAGAAAGCATCCTTCATAGATAATTTTAATAACTAATAAGTAACTAATGATAGAAAATAGGGTGTAATTGTGATATTCGATATATAAGAAAGTAACTAATTGTACTAATAAAGATTTTAATGTGATATTCAATATATAAGAAAACATCCTTCTCCTATTAAATAACGAATGATACTAATGAGAGTTTAAATGTGATATTCAATATAAGAAAGCATCTTTCTCCCAAGAAATTATAGTGAATGGATAAAGTGAATCAGTTCAAATTGTATTGTGCCAAATAGGAGCACAGAAATTATAGTGAATGGATAAAATGAATTAGTTCAATTTATATTGTGCCAAATAGGAGCATAACTATTCTATAGTGAATGGATAAAGTGAATCAGTTCAAATTGTATTGTGCCAAATAGGAGCATACCTATTTTGGATAAAATGAATTAGTTCAATTTATATTGTGCCAAATAGGAGCATACCTATTCTTTACCCATCTAATGTGATATTTAATATATAAGAAAACATCATTCTCCTTGTCAAGAAATTATAGTGAATGAATATTCAATATATAAGAAAGCATCCTTCTCCTTGTCAAGAAATTATAGTGAATGGATAAATTATTCAATATATAAGAAAGCATCCTTCTCATTGTTAAGAAATTATAGTGAATGGATAAAGTGAATCCAATATATAAGAAATCATCATTCTCTTTGTCAAGAAATTATAGTGAATGGATAAAGTGAATTGGTTATAAGAAAGCATCCTTCTCCTTGTCAAGAAATTATAGTGAATGGATAAAGTGAATTAGTTCGGAAAATATCAAATGAATCTGATATTCAATATATAAGAAAGCATCATTCTCCTTGTCAAGAAATTATACTGAATGGATAAAGTGAATTAGTTCAAATATAAGAAAGCATCATTCTCCTTGTCAATAAATTATAGTGAATGAATAAAGTGAATCAGTTCAATTTTGAAGCATCCTTCTCCTTGTCAAGAAATTAAAGTGAATGGATAAAGTGAATTAGTTCAAATTGACTTCTCCTTGTCAAGAAATTATGGTGAATGGATAAAATGAATTAGTTCAATTTATATTGTGCCAAATAGGAGCATACCTATTCTTTACCCTTTGGTCCAGACATAAAGAACATTGACTAATCCTACTCTCCTTGTCAAGAAATTACAGTGAATGGATAAAATGAATTAGTTCAATTTATATTGTGCCAAGTAGGAGCATACATATTCTTTACCCTTTGGTCCAGGCATAAAGAACATTGACTAATCCTATGCATGGGAGCATACCTATTCTTTACCCTTTGGTCCAGGCATAAAGAACATTGACTAATCCTATGCTTAATACCTATTTCTTTACCCTTTGGTCCAGGCATAAAGAACATTGACTAATCCTATGCTTGTTTACTAAATCTGCAGCTAGGCTTGGAGAATATCGGCTCTCACTTCGGATCTCCCACGCTCCCCTCACCTGAGAACTAACATCTACACATCAGCACCCAAACGATAGGACACAAATGGGGATTTTAGTCTGTCACTCTAAAATCTCCAATTCTACGTCCCATAATAGTATTTCCCTATTTATTTGCACCCACTTCCAAGGGCTTTGACCTCCCTAAATCTTAGATGTAATCTTCACTTTAGTTATAAAACTAAACATATTTTAACTAATCAATTGGCCAGATTGAAAGTAAATTAAGATCGAAGTGATAAGATCATCACAATTTCTTAAATATTTTCATGGCTTCACCAATTCAAATCACCATTTCACAAATCTCGAGACAAAGAGAAAGACAGAGAAAACTACTCAGAACTCCTAGGGAAAACACAACAAAACTAAGAAATTCATATATAAAATCAAAGTCATACAAACTACAACAAGTAAATAACCTATCTCTAATTTCTCCCCAAGAACACTCCTCAAAGTTCCTCTGAATCTCTTACTTTCTTTACAACACACAAAATTCCTTTTTGAAGTAGCAAGGAGGAAAAAATCTCTCACTTTCCCTCCACTCTTACAATCTCTCCAAGAAACCATCACAATTGTTGGAACTATAATAAATTCTCTATACACTAATGAGAACTCTCTAACATCCAGGACCTCTAGACTCTCTCAATTTTTGGCCAAAATGTTCTTTTAAAGTTGTGGATGAGCTTTCCCAAGAGCTGCCTAAGCATCCCTTCAATATTTGGCCTTATCCAAAGCTTGAGTAGGCATAACCATCGATCTCGCCGTCGGCAGGGCCGACGGCGCTGTTGATGGGCTTCTGAAGAATTTTGTTCTGTAGTCTTAGGAAAAACACATCGTCGGCGGGGTCGAGGGCGCCGTCGGCAGCTTAGTTTAAATCTCCACTTTTTGGTCATTTTCGCTCCAAATTCACTCCTTTTGCATCTTTTTGCTCCAATGATTCTAATTCATCATTCCTGTAATAAAACATCAAAATTATATTTCTTTAAAGTGTGATATCAATAAAAACAGTATAAAATATGTATGAAAATCTCAACACATTTTCCTTTGGTCAGTTGGCGTAGAACTCCTTCACAACATTTGCATCCACTTTATTGGTGGATTAACAAAAGTTTTCCCACCTCAGCTCGAGAATAACTTATTCAATTTCTCCTCTCGGGCTCTCAAAAACTCAATCTTGTATACACTTCTTTCCTTTAAATATTGAAGTAAATCTTGATTAAGATTTTGCATTGATGAAGAGAGAGTCGTCGAACTCAATTCATCTCTTTTGACGTGGAGTCATTTCAATCTAATCAAATTATATAAAAAATCCAAAGATTACTTCAAAATGCAAATAATGGCTTCCAATAGTAATTCTAAGAGTTCAACACTAAGATCCATGAATTTCTTCCTAAGTTTTCTTCACATTCTCAAATTTTTTGGATCTCCTCAATATAGATAAAATCCATGGTGAAAAACAAATATTTTTAGTTTGGAGTGAAGCTCTTACGTAGAGATGATCAAATCGGGTGTCAAAAAGCCTTGAAATTGCCTACCAATCCAAAATTTCTCAAGCCCTAGGTCAAAAAGCGTTTTTAGGAGGAAAGGGATGATGAATAGTGGCAGTTGACTGGTTAAAATCGTAGTTAAAGCTGTTTTTTTGCGAGCTCGCCGTCGGCAGGGTCGATGGCACCGTCGGCGCGCTCTATTGAAATTTAAATAGAACTCTCGGGAAAAATTTGTTGTCAGCGTCGTCAAGGGCGTCGTCGGTGGGCTCTACTAATTTTGGTTCAAATCCCAGATTTTTGCTATTTTGATAAATTTTAAGCCTTGACGACATCCTTTCAATCATTATAGACAAAATTTTAAGTGACTAAATGATGTACTTATCACAAATAAACTTTCACAACACAAAACATCGCTTTTATATATAAATTCCAAGGGGTAAAATATATGTTACAAAACACACCTAAGTTTGGTATTTTCTCAACCTCAACACATTAATTCAACGTCGCAATACAAGCCACAACACTCAAAACGCTGAAAACAAAACATCCTATGCATAGTCTCAACTATACAGAGATCTAAAAGCATAATTCTAAAGCAAAGCAAATACAAAGTTCAAATCAAATTACATAGATAGACAGATAGGTAGTAATATAAATCTATTATTCATCAGACTTAGTACAAGATTCTCCTCTGAGATCACCCATTGATTGCACATGAATGAAGAGGTTGTAGAAGGGTTCTAATGGAAATTCTTCAATAGAATCCTCTTCTATTAATTTCATCCTCCTCATCAGTCATATCAAACTATCTTCTAAATGTCTAGAGTGCTCAAAATGTTCTTTCATCCTCCAGTCTAGATGATCAAAGAAATCGGAGATATTATTTATTGCATTCATGACATTTTGTACCTCCTTTTCCAATTTCTTGATTCAGCATAGGATCACCAAATACTTGTCAGGAATTAAGGGTTGAACTGTTAGTGAATTCTGAGATGATTGATCTACTATAATGGTCTTGTCATTTTTATCTTCAAAAGCTGGGAATCTCTCAGTTGGATCCAAAGGCTTCCAACCTAGAAGTACCTTTTCCCAATTTTTGTGGGACACTTGGAACAGACTGCAAAGTGAGAAAATTGTGGAAGGGTGTCCAAGCTCATAATTTTATTCATGAACGATCAGGCCCAAAATCGACTTCACAATTATTGATCCAATATCGATCGGCACTCTCCTCTGGATGTAATAATTCATAATAGCACTTTCTTTAGAAACTTTACCGATCTTCATTGTCAGTAACAGTTCCGCAGAAATGAAAAAGTCCTAGTGTTTTGAAACGGGATTTAGAAGTGTCGCAGAAAAACTAACATACCTATTTTCTCTCATTTCTCAGTCGTCAGTTTCATCCGTTAAATACTGATAAATTTCATTCATCTGGTTTCTCATTGGGATGAAATTGGAATAGTGGCAGACATGAACGTTCTTGATCATGTATAATTCATTGATTCATGCTGGAGTGAAAGTGATTCATCTACCTCATACATAAACAACTCCCTGGTTGATTCCATGTAAATTTTCATAGAATTCTTTCACCATAGGAACAAACATGGTGGCAATAGTATAGCGCAGCACTTCCCATCTTCACTGCACTATCATCTCTTCAATTGATGTCGAGGGATTATTCAATTCGTGATTTATGAATCTCGGTTCCTTGATCAATCTTTTCTTCGTCAGTAACTTGTTGAAGATTCGCTGCGCTTCCTCACTAATAAACTTTCGCAGATTGAAAACTTGCATTCTAGGATTCTCAGGGGAACTGGACACCATAGGAATGAAATTGGGGGAGTTTCACTTTGTTTTTTGGGAAATATGACTTTAAAAATCAAATTTGGGAGTTTGAAAGGGTAACTGCTGCCCAAAAACCGCCATTCAAACTCCAGAAACCGCCATCTCTCTAGTCTTGCCATCGGCGAGGTCGAGGGCACCGTCGGCGAGCCTCTGTATTTATTTTTCCTGGATTCTCAAGAAAAACCCGCCATCAGTGGTGCCGAGGGAGCTGTCGGGGGCACCGAGGGAGCCGTCGGCGCCCAAGGCAAAAATTGCACAGTTTCGCTCTGGTCCGAATGCGTTCTACTTTTTTTTATTGATCTAATTCTTATGATGATTCAAGGGTAAATAAGATTAGTAGAGCATAATAATACCACAAACTAATGATAATTTCAAACAAAAACTACTGGAGTAGTAGAGATCAATTCTACCACATACTAACCTCTATGGATCCAATTTTTATGATGATTCAAGGGTAAATAAGAGTAGTAGAGTATAATAATACCGCAAACTAACTATAATTTCGATTCAAGGATAAATATGAGTAGTAGAGTTCAATACTACCACAAACTAATGATAATTTCAAATTTAAGGGTAAATAAGAGTAGTAGAGCTTAATACTACTATAAACTAACAATAAATTTAAATAATAACTACTATAATCCGTGATAAAAATAAAGATAAATATGGGTTGCCTCCCATAAAGCGCTTGGTTTAACGTCGTCAGCCCGACCTATCAGGTGTTATTCAGGTTGACTGATCATTAAAACCTTTTTAAATTTTGGTCTTTTACCCTCAAAATATGGTTTTAATTTTGGTCCTTTTACTTTAAATCTATTTCCAATTTTTTGATCTTTAATTTCAACTACTATGTAAGTATAAACTTGAGTCACAGTAAAGGGTCCTAACCAATGAGACTTCAATTTCCCAAGAAATAACTTCAGTCTAGTGTTCTAAAGCAAAACTTCTTGTCCTGGTTCAAAGTTTCTCTACTTAATCTTCTGATCATCTCATAACTTTAGTTTCTCCTTATAAATTATGTCATTATCATAAGATTCATTTTTAAATTCTTCCAATTCATTTAATTGTAACAATCCCTTCTTACCAGCATCTTTCAAATTATAATTAAATTCTTTAATTGCTCAATATGTTTTATGCTCTAATTCTACTTGTAAGAGATAAGTCTTTCCAAAAATTAGTCTGTAAGGAGTCATTCCAATAGGAGTCTTATAAGCAGTCCTGTAAGCCCATAATGATGTATCCAGTCCAGCTGACCAATGTACTCTATTAGGGTTTACAGTCTTTTCAAGTATTTGTTTAATCCCTCTATTAGAAACTTTGGCTAACCCACTAGTTTAAGTATGATAGGCAGTAGAGATTCTAAGAATACTATTAAACTTTTTNCAATCTATTCTACTAGGGTTTACAGTCTTTTCAAGTATTTATTTAATCTCTCTATTAGAAACTTTAGCTAATTCACTCGTTTGAGGATGATAGGCAGTTGAGATTCTATGAATAATATTAAATTTTTTTGCCAATCTCTGAATGTATTTATTTCTAAAATGGGATCCTCCGTAAGTGATAATCATTCTAGGCATTCCGTATCTAGTGAAAATATTTTTCATTAAAAATCTTGAAACACTTTTAGCGTCACAACGAGGTAAATCTTGTGCTTCAATCCATTTAGAAATGTATTCTACTGCAATTAATATATATAAGCTCTCAAATGAAAGAATAAATGGTCCCATGAAATCTAATCTTCAAACATCAAAGATTTCAACTTCTAACATGAAATTCAGAGGTATTTCATTTATTCTAGATATATTGCCTACTCGTTGACATCGATCACAAGTTTTTATGTATCTATAAACATCTCTAAAGATAATAGGCCAATAAAATCCAGCTTGTAAAATTTTATATGCAGTTTTATCAATCCCAAAATGTCCTCCAAATTCAGAATCATGACATTTCTGAATGATTAACTTAGTTTCTTCATAAGGTACACACTTCTCATAATCATATCCTTACATTGTTTATATAAATAAGGCTCATCCCAAAAATATGCTTTCACAACATGAATGAATTTTCTTTGTTGTTGTTATAAATAAGGCTCATCCCAAAAATATGCTTTCGCATCGTGAATGAATTTTCTTTATTGTTGCAGTTTATATAAATATGGCTCATCCCAAAAATATGCTTTCGCATCATGAATGAATTTCCTTTGTTGTTGCAATGTTGTTTATATAAATAAGGCTCATCCCCAAAATATGCTTTCGCATCATGAATGAATTTTCTTTGTTGTTGCAATGCAGCATAGGTGACAAAATATCACTTACAATATAATTAACAATATCAGCATACCATGGTATTTTTCATTCATTAATATTATAAAGTTGTTTATCAGGCATAGGTGGCAAAATATCACTTACAATATAGTTAATAATATCAGCATACCATGGTATTTTCTACTCATTAATATTATAAAGTTGTTCAGCAGAGAAACTGTCTGTAATTTCAATGTTGATGTTAGATAATTCATGATTTTCTAATCTTGACAAATGATCATAAATTTAATTATCAGTTCCTTTTCTATCAATAACCACAAGATCAAATTCTTACATCAAAAGTATCTATCTAATCAACATTGGTTTGGCATCCTTCTTTTGCATTAAATATTTAATAGCAGAATGATCAGTATGCACAACACATTTAGCTCCAATTAAATAAGATCTAAATTTATCTAAAGCATATATAATGACCAGTTACTCTTTTTCAGTAACAGTATAATTAATTTGTGCATCATTAAGAGTTTTACTAGCATAGCATATAACTTTAAAAATCTTTTCATACATTTGTCCAAGGACAACTCCAATAGCATAATCACTAGCATCATATATCAATTCAAATGGTTTCTCCAAGTTAGGTGAAACTATAATAGGGGCTATGATTATTTTTTTCCTTTAATAACTCAAAGGCATTTAAACTGTTTTCATTAAATTCAAATTTCTTGTCCTTTTCTCAAATTTGGCATAGAGGTTTGGTAATTTTAGAAAAATCTTTAATAAAGTGCCGCTAAAAACCAACATGTCCAAGAAAACTCCTAACCTCTCTTACATTAGTAGGAGGTGTTACTTTAGATATAACTTGAATTTTTGCATGGTCTATTTCCATACCATCTTTCGAAATTTTATGCCCTAACACAATTTCTCTTCCAACCATAAATTGACATTTCTCCCAATTCAGAACTAGATTAGTTCTTTTCTAAAAATTTTTCAAGATAATTTAAGCATGCGTCAAATGATGTTCCAAATACAGAGAAATCAACCATAAATACTTCCAATCCATCATCAATTAATTTACTAATTATGGACATCATACACCTTTGGAATGTTGCAGGTGCATTACATAATCCAAAAGGCATTCTTCAAAAAACAAAAGTTCAAAACGTACTAGTAAATGTTGTCTTTTCTTGATCTTCAAGTGCAATAGGAATTTGATGGTAACCGGTACATCCATCTACGAAACAAAAATATTTTTGCCCAGCAAGTCTATCTACTAGTTGATCTAAAAAGGGTAAAGGGAAGTGATCTTTCATGATGATAGTGTTTAATTTTCTATAATCAATGCAAATACGCCACCTAGTAACTTGGCTGATAGGTGTTAATTCATTATTTTCTTTTGTCTCAACAGTCACTCCTCCTTTCTTAGGAACACAATGACTTGGACTTACCCACGTACTATCTGAAATAGGATATATAGTTCCAGTGTATAACCATTTTAAAATTTCCTTCTTAACTACTTCTTTCATCATAGGATTTAATCTCCTTTGTGGATCAACTCCTGCTTTATATTGTTCATCTAATATAATTATGTGCATACATATCGAATGACTGATTCCCTTAATATCAGCAAAGGTCCAACCAAAAACTTTCTTATATATTTTCAATGTATCTAACAGTCTTTGCTCTTGCAAATCATTTAATTCTGAAGATATAATAACAGGTAATGTAGACGAGTCTCCAAAAGTCTTTGCTCTTGCAAATCATTTAATTCTGAAGATATAATAACTGGTAATGTAGATGAGTCCAAAAACACATACTTCAAGTGGCTAGGCAATATTTTCAACTCAAGTTCAAGTGGTTTTAAAATTGACGGAAATATATTCTTATCAGCATTTTTCGTAATATCCAGCATCTCAAATCTTTCCTTAACATAATCTAATTCTTCATTTTCTAATTCTTCCAAAATAACTTCATCACTCTCTTCAAATTGTTCTTTAAAATGTTCTTTCAACAGATGTTCACTAATTTTCATCTGAAAACATTCATTATCTCTTTCAACAGCAGGTTGTTTCGTAGATTTCGAATGTTAAAAGTCACTTCTTGATCATTAACTCTCATAGTTAATTCTCCTTTTTGAACATCTACTTCAGTAGATGTTCAATAATTTTCATGCGAAAACATTCAATATCTCTTTCAACAGCAGGGTATTTCATAGATTTTGCAATGTTAAAAGCCACTTCTTGATCATTAACTCTCATAGTTAATTCTCCTTTTTGAACATCTATCATAGCTTTTCGAGTACTTCTTGATCATTAACTCTCATAGTTAATTCTCCTTTTTGAACATCTATCATAGCTTTTCCGGCTTCTTGATCATTAACTCTCATAGTTAATTCTCCTTTTTGAACATCTATCATAGCTTTTCCAATTCTTGATCGTTAACTCTCATAGTTAATTCTCCTTTTTGAACATCTATCATAGCTTTTCCATGATCATTAACTCTCATAGTTAATTCTCCTTTTTAAACATCTATCATAGCTTTTCCAGTAGCTGAAAATGATCTCCCTAAAATGATAGGTATTTCTATATCTTCCTCCATATCTAAAACAATGAAATCCACAAAAAAAATAAATTTATCCACTTTTACTAACACATCTTCTATAACTCCCTTAAAATATGTAACTGAACGATCCGCTAACTGAAGAGTTACAGAAGTAGGTGAGACTTCTCCTAATCATAATCTTTTGAAAATTGATAGAGGCATAAGATTAATGATGGCTCCCAAATCACATAAAGCTCTTCCATTAAATTTTTCATCGATAGCACACGGTATAGTGAAACTGCAAGGATCTTTTAATTTTTCAGGAAGCTTTTTCTGAATAATTGCACTACATTCTTCGCTAAGTGCAACAGTTTTGTTATCCATGAACTTCCTTTTCTTGTTCATAATATCTTTCATAAATTTCACATGATTAGGCATTTGCTCTAAAGCTTCTACAAAGGGAATATTTAACGTTAATTTCTTTAGAATTTCTAAAAACTTGGAAAATTGAGCTTCTACGAAGGGAATATTTACCGTTAACTTCTTAAGAATTTCTAAAAACTTGGAGAATTATTTATTTGTTTGTGTTGCTTCAATCTTTGAGGAAACGGTGGTGGAGGTTTCTCCACAGTAATTTTTATTAGTGCAAATGGATATTTTAAGTCTGGGTATTCATTATCCTTTTCTTTTTCGGTATCCACTTTCTCTTTTTTAAGTTTTCATTTCTTTTTGTACTCTTGTCTCCATTTTTTTTCCACTTCATAATTGTATCACTTTTATCTACTCTTTTCCTTGATCTTTAGGATTTGGTTCCAGTGTACTAGGAAAAGTTCCTAATGTTCGGTTATCCCTTCACATTAGGATCATCCAATCTAATTAGCTTCCAAAGCACAACAATTTAGAAATCTGCACTTTTATACTTCTATAGAAAATAGAATGGAGTGGTTTCTACCCCTTAATCCTTTTATGTTTCAACCATCTCAGGGGGCAAACTACAACAAATATTACCCATTTACCCTCTAGTTTTGCCCTTAATTTTCTCCATTTTATAATTCTTTGAGTTTAACCCAAATGACTATAAGACTTTCATAATACCCTACTCATGGGTTAATTAGAATATCAAAGGAGAATTTGCAATTTTCTGATTTTTATTTAATTTTTAATATTTTTTAGTCCAAAAGTAGGGACTTTCAATAATAATTCAATATAACTAAGTAAAATAAGTCTTCTATCCTTAAGGAAATTAATGGAGGTTCACTTAGGTCAGAGGACCACTACGCATAATTTTTTTGTGAATTTTTTAATTGCATTTTAATTTTTTTTCAATTTTTTAATTGATTTTAATGAATAAATAAATATATAAATATATTTTAATTAAAAAATACTTTTTTATTTTTTATAAGTCTCCCTGACTTCAGGAAATTCAGAGAAATTAAATTCATTTTTTTGTGATTTTTATTTCATTTAATTATTAAAAAACTTTTTTACATCCTTGGAAAACAACTTTTGGTTATTCTCTGTGGTTAGGGTAATATTTAAGCCAATTTGGAGTATTTTCATATTTTTAGGAACTTTTGATATTTTTAATTATTTTAAAATTAGAAAAAAGAGCTTAAAAATAAAGTTTTTTTTCAACTTCAATTTTATATTTCTTAAGTTCCCCAAGTTATAACAAAAACTCCAAACAAATTTTACACTTTTTTTATTTTTCTTTTATTTACTATAATTATTTTGAACCAAAATTATTATTTACTTAAAAAATAGGTTTTTATATTAAAAATAACTTTTGTGACCTTCAAATTTTTATAGAGGTCTAACAAGTCTAAAATATGTTACTTTTATTTATACATTTAATGTCTATTTTTAATGATATTACACTTTAATGAAAAGTATTTTTGATATTTTTGGTTGAGGTACACTAAATGGAGCAAATTCAGCAAAAATGGAGCAAATTGAAGTCAAATGAAGCTAAAAAAGCAAATGTTGATATGACGCCTAGGCACCAAACAACAGAGAGCCCGATGCGTAGGCGCTGGTGATGGTTATTTAAAAGATCCATTGAATTTGATTGAATTTTGAAGGGCTGCTTGAAGAAACACTTGGGGGTTTTGAGAGCTCTTTTTAAAGAGACTTCTAGAGATTCAAAAGAGAGATTTTTGGTAGGAAGAAAGGGAGTCTTCCATAGAGAGGTGGATTCTTCCTAGAGAGGATAAAATCTTAGAGGCTTGCTTAGGGTGTAGAAGAGAAGAGTATAAGTGAGAGGTATCTTCTTCACTAAAGATTCTAAGTAAAATTGGAGTGAATTATAAGGAAAGTGAGTGATTCAAAGGAACTTGAAGGATTTCTTGCGAAAGAGTTTAAGATAAATTGTGCACTTTATTTATTTTACTTTGTCTAGTCTTGTAAACTTATATTTATCTATAAATCCATGTGTTGTTTTTTCTTCTCCATGAGATCTAAGTTTTTTCCTTTGTCTTTATCCCTGTAATGAGGAATAATTATATGTAGGAATGTAGTTTAGTAGAAGTGCTTTTAAAAATCCATAAATTGTGATGATTCATACTCTATGCTTCATTTACTTGTCAATCTGGAGAATTGATTTGTTAAAATTTGTTGCAAAACGTAATGACCATAAATGAGCTATGTTCCAACATAATAAGAATCACATTTAGCCTCATGGATGAGAATATAGCCCTTAAAGCTAAGTGCAAATAAATAGGGAAATAAGTTTTGTGGGCAAAGAATTAAATAATTTAGGACGACAGACTAAAATCCCTAATTTGGTTCAGATGATTGGAAACTAAAGTGAGATGTTAGCCCTTAGGTGGGGGAAGTGAGAACTCTAGAGTGAGAGCTAGTATCTTCCCAGCCTAGCCCTAGGTTTAGGGATCAAACTCTGGATTAGCCAGTATTCTTTATGCACTTGATGGACTAAAAAGAAAAGAATTATTCCTATATGGTGCTATACCATAGTTATATTTTAAAATTAGTTTCCTACACTAATTATAAACTCATTGCAAGGGGAATGTTGTTTTAAACAAATTTGAACTATTCATACATTATTAGTTTAGAATTGACGTAACTTTGCATTTTAAAACCTTTTAAAATTGTCTTGCATTTACATTTTGAATTTGCTTAGCATACTAGCATTCCTTTAATTCCATAGGATTAGATATTTCTCAAAAACTTGTGATCATTTTCTATATAATCTTTTCCTACAATTAAAAAGTAGGTTTTATTAAAGTCAATTTTATAAGAGTTTTGGCTTTTTCCCTTGGGATCAATATTGGAGTTTTTAAGGAAAATCCTATTTTACTTAAAATGATATGTATATTTGGGTAGTACCCCTAATGTGTAAACCATTTTTATCATCTTTATAAAATATTTAATTTTACACACTAGCCACTAAATATAAACTGGGTCAAGCTTTTGACCATATTTCTGAATTTAAATAATTGTGTAATTGCAGACTGGGTCAAGTTTCTAGCTCCGTTGCCCGGAATCATTAGCAACAAAACCTTTTTGTCTTAATAAAATTTTAATTTTTAATTATAGAAAAATTATGGTGCTATTTAAATATATATGCTTGTATTTAAAAATATTAAAGAAATATATATTTACTATTTTAATTAGTTTGTTTTGCTTGTTTAAATATTTATCTTTAAATGTACATGTGTAGCGCATGTTCTGAAGCTTTAGTACCTTATGATTCTGAGTTAAAGCGAACTATTAAAAAAATTATAAAAAAAATAAATTCACAATTTCCATGAAATGGAAAATACTTTACATAATAATTTAGAAAATCAAATTGATGAGAATGTACCAAAACCACTAAAAGGTTATGCTAACCCTATGGTAGATGAAATTCATTGAAATATACAAACTCCTACTATAGAAGCTAATGCATTTGAATTAAATCCTGTTATCATTTAGATGGTACAAAATAAACAATTTAGGGGAACTCCATTTGAAGATTCTAACTCACATCTCGCAAGTTTCTTAGAACTTTGCTTTACATTTCAGTATAATAGTGTCTCTAATAATGTTGTTAGACTTAGGATTTTTCTTTTTTTCCTTAAAGAATAAAGCTGAAATGTGGATAAACTCATTAGGACCAAGATATATTAGAACCTCGTGTGACCTAGCCATAAATCCTTGGCCAAGTATTTTCTACCATCAAAGGCTGCTAAGCTTATAAATGATAAGTCTTTGAATAGTTCGCTCTAACACTCTTTAACACATCTTGCATATTTTTGAATGAGATTACACTTTAAAGGTAGCTTTTTTTCATGCTTATTTTGTAGGTCTATCTGTTAGGAACACAACGCAACTGAAATGGAGCGAAGCGGAGCTAAAATAGAGCCAAACGGAGCGAAACGGTGGAGCTGCGCAGTTTGCCCGCCGACGGCGAGATTTACCCGAGATGATGAAAAACGACAAAAAAAGCTCGCCGACAGCGCCCGGGATGACTATGGACTGACTTTTGGTGATTATGGGCTGAAATTCAATGTATTTGGACGCTTTTTGGAAGGGTGCCTGTGGCAACTCTTCATACTTCGTCCCTACACTTTAAAAGAATGAATTTAGGTTAGAAAAATGGGGATTTTTATGAGAGGAATATTAGGAAAAGTGTGTAGAAAGTTTATTTTTTAAAATAGGAGTATAAATGTAGTTTTGTACCAGGAGATTTTGAGAGAATTTGTAAGGAGATGTTCTAGCATTGCATGGATCGGCGGGAGACTTTATGGTAGAGATTTTCTTCTTTCTTTCAAGGGAAAAAGCTAAGTATTGTGTTCTTTATTATCTTATGGTTTTGTAAACACTTATATAGTGGATTTGCTCTAGTTAAATGAAGTTTCCAAAGTATTTTCCTTGTGCTTTGTGATGGGCTTCTTTTACTCTCTCTTCTTGTTTGGAAATAATGGCCGAGAAGATTATGCCATTGTTTTCATTTTACTTTTCTTTTGTAATGAGTAGAATTCAGTTTAGGAAATGTGATGGGCTTCTCTTACTCTCTCTTCTTGTTTGGAAATAATGGTATGAGAAGATTATGCATTTGTGATGGGCTTCCCTTACTCTCTCTTCTTGTTTGGAAATAATGGTATGAGAAGATTATATTATTGTTTTCATTTTACTTTTCTTTTGTAATGAGTAGAATTCATGTTTAGGATTTTGTGATGCATGTTAGAAGCCGATTTAATTATCAATGTGATGGTTTTTACTTGCTNTTGGGAGAACCATCCTAATTTTAACTGGAATCATACTACTGACGATGGAAACCAACAATGGGAAAATAATCACGAAAATCCTAATGGGAGTTGGAATAATCTAGGGAACACAAACTATAGACCTTTATATCCACCGGACTCTAATAATGGATCAACAATTTGAGAATAAGAAGATGTCTATGGAAGAAGTGGTATTGCAAATGAGAAACCAATTGCAAAGTCAAAATACTGCGATTAGAAACATAGAGAATCAACTGGGACAAATTGCTAATCCACTTAGCAATAGACCCCAAGGAACACTTCCTAGCAACATTAAGATCAACCATAAAGAGAACACTAATGAGCAAGTAGAAGCTGTCCAATTAAAAAGTGAAGATCAACCCTAAAGAGAACACTAATAAACAAGTATAAGCTGTCCAAGTAAAAAGTGGAAGAAAGATAGAGGATGTGGTTAGAAAAGAGAAAGATGTTGTGAGAGAAACAAAGGAAACTAAAAGACCAAAAGAACATGTTTCTAAGGATCTTGAAAAATTAATATCTCCAACTAAAATTAGTTTGGAAAGACCAACACCTCCATTTCCTAAAAAACTTAGACAGCATCAGTTGGATAAAAAATTTTCAAAGTTTATGGACGTACTTACGAAGTTAACGATAAATATTCCTTTCGCTAAAGCTTTAAAACAGATGCCAAGTTATGCAAAATTTATGAAGGAGACATTAAACAAGAAAAAGAAATTTGGGGATTACGAGACAATTGCACTAAGTGAGGAGGGCAGCGCTATACTTCAGAAAAATTTTCCTTATAAACTTAAAGATCATTGTAGCTTTACAATTCCTTGTGTAATTGGAAAAAGATTATGTGGAAAAGCTTTACGTGATTTAGGATCGAGCATTAATGTGATGCCTCTATAAATATTTAAAAGGTTAGGTTTAGCCGATATTTCTCCCACTACTATAACCCTTCTGTTAGATGATCGATCTATTATTTATTCAAAGGGGATTATAGAAGATGTGCTTGTTAAAGTGGATAAATTTATCTTTCCTATGGACTTTATTGTACTAGATATGGAGGAAGATAAAGAATATCCCATTATTTTGGGGAGACCCTTTCTTATTACTGGACAAGCTATGATAGATGTGATCCCATTATTTTGGGGAGGCCTTTTCTTATTACTGGACAAGCTATGATAGATGTGCAAAAAAGAAAGTTAACTATGAATATTAATGACCATGAAACCACTTTTGATGTTTTAAAGGCTATGAAATATCCAACAGAGAGAAATGATGATGATTATTTTCGGATGGATGAAATTGATTATCTAAGTAAAAGTTATTTCCAGAAAATTTTTGAGATTAAGTCAACAGATGAGATCAAAATGGGCTTTCATGATGAGTCTAAAATGTTATTTAAAGAGGACTGTATGTATGTTCAGGAGAGGTGTGAAATGATGGATGTTACCAAAAATAGTAAACTTTTAATTCCATCTTTTGAAAAATCTCATGACCATAAAATGAATTTACCTTATACAATTTTAAAGCCTATCTATTTGGTGAATTCATATACACCAACAGTCTTTATATCTTCATATTCGACTCAATCACAAGATGACCCTGAATTGAGATGAAATCAGTAAAAGATCTCCTATGAAAGAGTTATTCAAAGTCACTGAATGGCATATTCCTTGGTATAAGAACAAAATGAATGAGATTATTATGCTGGGGTAGCTTATTAATGCAATTAACAGTTACCCCCAGAGATTTTACCTAGTGACTCTAAGATAAAACTTAAGGAAATGAATTATGAGCAATTTAAAATTATTGAACTGATATTTAGAAGAGAATTTGAGGATTTGTTTCAAAAGATCTTTGAGTTGAGAGGTAAGCACAAGGAAATTGAAAGATCAATGGAAGAAATTCCTGAAGAATTGAAAGATAATTTAAAACAGAAGAGTAACATAGAAGATATTGATCTAGAATTTCAATTATCTAGATAGAATCTGATCCAAAATTTGGGACATCATGAAGCAAGATCCATTTCTTATAAAATTTAAGGATGATATTAATATGAAAATTGAGAAAATCACTAGATGAATATTAGTTCTTATAAATTTCAAGGATGATATTAATATGCAAATTGAGAAAATTACTAGAAGAATATTGGATCTAGAAAGAAATATAAGGAACAAGGATATGAATCAATATGAAAAGGAAGAGCTCAAGGAAAAAAAAAATTCGAGGACTTTGTAGGAATCCCTGGATCTGGAAAAAATTGGGCTATTGATCAAGGATTACTTAATTGGAATTTTGATCCAGGTGGAATCATTTGTCGGGCTAGCGACGTTAAATCAAGCGCTTTATGGGAGACAACCCATAGTTATCTGTGGTTTGATTTAGTATGCTTAAGAGTCATGATTGTTAGTCTTGTATTGTGTTTGCTTTAGTGGGGATTGATCAANATATTGTGCCAAATAGGAGCATACATATTCATTACCCTTTGGTTCAGGCATAAAGAACATTGACTAATCCTACGCTTGTATACTGAATCTACGGCTAGGCTGGGAGGATACCGGCTCTCACTTCGTAGCTCCTACATTCCCCTCGCCTGAGGGCTAACATCTACACTTTAGCACCCAAACAATAGGACCGAATGGGGGATTTTAGTCTGTCACTCTAAAATCTCCAATTCTACGTCCAATAATATTATTTTCCTATATATTTGCACCCAACTTCCAAGGGCTTTAACCTCCCTGAATCTTGGATCTAATCTTCAGTTTAGTTGTAAAACTCAACATATTTTAACAAATCATTTGGCCAGATTGAAAGTAAATTAAGATCGAAGTGAAAAGATCATCACAATTTCTTAAACATTTTCATGGCTTCACCAATTCAAATCACCATTTCAAAAATCTCAAGACAAGGAGAAAGACAGAGAAAACAACTCAGATCTCATGAGGAAAACACAACAAAACTCGAAATTCATATATAAAATCAAAGTCATACAAACTACAATAATAAATAAATATATCCCCAATTTCTTCCCAAGAAAACTTCTTAAAGTTCCTCTGAATCTCTTCCTTTCGTTACAAAACACAGAATTCCTCTTTGAAGCAGCAAGAAAGAAGAAATCTCTCACTTTCCCTCCACTCTTACAATCTCTAGAAGAATTCCTCAGAATTTTGACACTTTAGTAAATTCTTTATACACTAATGGAACCTCTCTAACCTCGAGGACCTCTCTAATTTTTGGCCAAAATCTTCTTTTGAAGTTGTGGATGAGCTTTCCCAAGAGTTGCCTAAGCATCCCTTCAAAATTTGTCCTCATCCAAAGCCTAGTTGGACATAACTGCTGAGCTCGCCATCAGCGGCCTCAAGGGTGTCGTCGGCGGACCTTCTTAATGAATTAATTCTGGAGTCTTGGAAAAATCTCGCCGCCGGTGGGGTAGATGGTGTCGTCGGCACCCTAGTTCAATTCTCCACATTTTTGTCCTTTTTGCTCCAAATTTGCTCCATTTTGTATCTTTTTGCTCCAATGACCCTAATTCATCATTCCTGCAACAAAACATCAAAAATACATTTTTTGTTGCTCCAATGACCCTAATTCATCATTCCTGCAACAAAACATCAAAAATACCTTTCTTTAAAATGTAATATCATCAAAAATAGTATAAAATAGGTATGAAAATCTCAACATATTTTCCTTTGGTCACATGGCCACATAAAAAACTTATATTTTTACACTTAAACCCTAATGGGACATCCATGACTCATGAAATACTCATGACATGATTAATTTTCAATAAATGACCAAAGATAAAAGGTTATCATAAGGGAATCATGAAGGGGATAATGATGTGGCTTTCTCTCATGAACCCATAAAAATGGATGTTGTGAGCTCATCTCTCACCTTAACCATTCCCTAATGAAGAAGAGACTCATATAAACCTTACCCCTCTCATGATTAGAGCAATCATGAGCATGACTTGAAAATTGATGATGAGGAGTGGTATGTGTCACTGATCCCAACTATTTATATGCAACAGTATGACAATGTATTTGATTATACTTTTCACTTATCTTTCCTTACTTTGCAATAGTACCAAAAACTTGATTCTGGAGAAAAAAGAATTTAACTTTCTAATTTAATATATAATGGGATACTACGCAAGTATATGTATCCTTATCAAGTAATATAGGACTTTTTTTATTAAGTCCCAAATATCGAACCGACAGGGATTGTTCATAGTATGTGATAATTAAAGTAACAACTTTCAACATGAAAAAGATAAATATTTAAACTATAATTTTTATCACAGGAATAAAATTTAAACTCTTTTTGGTATACCTAAACGTACTAAAGATAACTTGACTTTATGTAAAAGAAAAGCATTGAATACGAAATATCTTTCTCCTTATCATGAATTAGTAATAAGTATAGGAATTCTGTTGCGGAAGTATTCAAATTGTATTGTGCCAAATAGGAGCAATAATATTCTTTACCATTACCAGATATGCTATAAGGTACATTGGCTAATTTAAAGTTTGAAGAGTTTTGAAGACCGGTTAGGCAGGGAAGATACTAGCTCTCAATCTAGAGTTCTCTCGGTTCCCTCCACCCGGTGGCTAACATCTCATATCAAAACCTAAAACAATAAACTAAGTTGAGGGTATTAGCCTATCACTCTAAAGTCCTCTAACTCTACACCCTTCAAAGATCTTTTCCCTATTCATTTGCACTCAATCATATGAACTACATTCTCATTCATACAATCTTGTGTGATTCTTTCCAATTGTTGACTGAGACAATATCACCCCGGTTCTTACATGTTCTCATAACAAATTTTAACATCTAGATGGGCGAGATCAATAAGTAAATGAAGTGCATGGAATTAAATCATCACAACTTCTTCCAACATTAAAGATTAATACTCCCCACAACTTCTATCCAACACTTTAATTACTTATCCTTTTAAGGAGAAAGATAAGAAAAGCTACTTAGAATCCATGGAGAAAAGAAAATCACACTTTAGTTTAAAAGTAGAAATCATTGTCAAACCAACATGAAGTCTTAATTAAAACCAAAGGTAGTTTAAAACAAAGATAAAAACTTTTCTCAAATCATCCACCAAATTCTTGAAGTTCCTTTGAATCTCTTCTCTCTTACAACACTCTTAACCTCAAAACAAAACTAAAAACAAAAGGAAAAATAAATTTGTGCTGCTTGAAATTTTCTCCAAAAGCTTCTTCACAAACTTCTTCAAAAACTTTTTAGAACAGTTCAGAACTTTATTTCAGGACTCTTCTAAAATTCTCAACTTACTTCTTTTATATATTTCTAAGAGATGCCTTGGTACCTCTTCAAAATGGGCCCTGATTCGATGTGTTTACCAAGGGATGCATCCTTTCACAAGTCCTTTAATTATATTTTTGACTTTGGTGGTTAAAATTACCCATTTTAGCCAATAGGTACCTCAAATGTCCCTTTGAAATTTGTGAAAATGAATCAACCCGTCAAGTAACTGTCACCGGCACTTAAGCGTAGAGCCTCTAGCACTTAAGCGTGGCCTTCTCTGTTTCATCGGTACTTATGTGCCAAAATACGTTTGCACCATTTTTGCAATTTTGCTCCAAATTTGATCCTTTTTCACTCTTTTTAGCATTTTTCACCTTTTTACTTGTACCTAAAAGAAGAACACACAAATGTCTTCCATTAAAGTACAATATCTCAAAAATAGGTATATAAATGCGTCTAAAAAAATATATATATTTTTTAGGTGTATCAAAATCACCAAAACTTAAAATGTTCTTTGTTCTCAAGTGACTTTTCAATTTTTAAAATTCAAATAAGTATGATTATGTATATGAGTTGATTCAGGAGTTTCTAAAATTTTGTTTCATAAATATATTAGTCTAATTTAGAAAAAAATTCTAGTGAATAAGACCAACTTAAAGTTTAGAAAACCTTAAAGTGAAGAAGCATGAAAAATATAAGTTTTTATCTGATTCAGAAATACTTGTAGATTTTTCAAATATAGAACTTAGACATTTTATTTCCTTCAGTTAAAAATTTTTCTTAAGTATAATTTTACTTACTATATTGTATCCTTAAGCTTAAGAGTTTCTCAAGTCTTATACTTTAAAAAGATCAGATATAGAAATTTTTTTGGATTAAGGTCTAATCCTCAAGCTTTTCCTGCCTTTTTCAACTTTTCTTTTATTTTTCCTTTTCTTTTCTTTTTTTTTTCAGGCAAGGATTTGTATATATGGATAGGCCTTTGAGGGTTTTGAATTACACTCTTCCTGTCCCAAAGCAAAGAGTTGATAAATTTTTTTTACTTAGAAACATAATAATAGTTTCGAAAATTAATTTCAATAAAAGAAATTTAAGTATCAAAAATAAAAGTCTAAATTTCTAAATATTTCAAAAATATAATTTCTCCTGCTAAAGAAAGTTTGAATATATTTATCATTTCTACATTTAAGAACTTTTAACTTTAAATTTTTCAATGTCACTTATAAAATTTTAACTAATTTTTTTACTCATTTATATAAATCAAAATTTTACATCCTTAATATAACTTAATATACATGATCATTTTTCTATTTAATTCAAATTCACTTGTAACTCATTTGAGAAAAAATAAAATTCAAGTTTGAAAATATTTTTCATTTCTCCCCAAATTTAAATTTTTAACAAGATAAAATAGTTTAGCAATAGATATATATAAGCAGGAATAAAAATTGAAATAACATGCTTACAGGAATTGTTATACCCTAATTATACATGTAAAAAACTAAAAATAGGAGTAAAATTAAATTTTGATAAAATTTCTTACTTTTTAACATATAGAGATTCATTAGACTTCTAAGTAGACAAGATAAAAGAAAATAAAGGATAGCAAATTTCTGAAATTAAAGTTTAAAATTAAAGCTAGCAAGATTTTCAACTTTCATAAGACATAGAAATAAGTTCATTCCTAGCTAACTAATTTGCATTGCACAACACACAACAACAATTACTACCCTAGAGTTTAAAACACAGTACTAACAAAACACAAATAATAGAGTAACAATTAAACAAAAAGTCTAACACATCACATAGTCTAACAAGTACACAAACTCAAATGTAACAAGTTCACACCACAAAGTACATCACATATTACAAACATAAAGCAACCTTAGTCCTTCTCCTCTTCATCAACCTTAGTGTCACTGCTATCCCAAAAATTTGTTGGCTCATAATCAGGATATTTTGGATGTGAATGGAATTTGACTCCTTGGTTACCCCTAATGAGGCTTTCCAAAGATTAGTGAAATTTTTCTTCATAATCACTATGTCTTCTAACATATCCATCAATATGATCTACAAAAATGCTCTAGATTATGGACCTTATCTATGGTAAAATTAATATTATCCATCATCCTATGCAATGATTGATCCTGAGTTTCAGTAGACTCACCTCTAGAAGTAGATGCTCTTAAGGTAGATGGTCTCGATGTAGAAGTAGCGGAGGTGGATGTAGCAGACGTCGACATTCCATAACTTCTATAAAATCCACCTCTCCATCCAATAACAGTGTGTTCAGAATATGATTTCACATTCACACTCGTAATCAATTTTAGAGGCAACAGTACTGCTTACCAACTGTCATATCTTACACCAGCTTGCTCACACAAATAAAAGTTCAAGGAAGCAAATCTCAGATTTGTAGTAGTAGGGGCAGTGGCAGACTTGATGATAGTCTGATAAATTAATGCTCTAATGTTGATAGAATTCCACTACTGAATACAATAATTCAACGTTGCTCATTACTTTGTAACTTCATTAAGATGATTTATCGGTAACAGATGAGCTGAGATAAAATAGTTCCACACCTTGAATGGTGCACTTAACTTTGAAGTAGAAAAGTTGACTCTCCTCTCATTTGTAATTTTCTAGAGTCCCCTTCCAGTAATCAAAACTAATATAAGCTCATCCAGTTCCGTCTCAATAGGAATATAATTCGAATAAAACACAGAGTATCTGGTGCTGAATGGTAGAACATGTTGATTAACACCGGTGAAAAGGTACCAATTTTCCTCTGACCAAGACTCAATACTCTTCCACCTCAGGGAGGTTTTCATAGAACTCATGCACTACAGAAATCACAGCCACAATAGAAAAACAACAGAATCGTTCCCATTGTCGACGAACCATCAAATCCTCCATGGATCCACCTGGATTTTTAAGATACCTCTCAGGAATCAATTTTTGGGACTGTAGAGCGTCAATGTATCTGTCATGAGCTTTTGAACAAACAAACTTGCTTGAATCAAAGTGGGTCTTTCTCTTACTCCTCTTCATTCTTGGGGTCATTCTACAAACTTCACAAAATTCCACAAGAATTTCAAATATCAAGTCTAATATACTAAACTTAACTCCTATAAGCTTAAACTACTCTTTCTATGTAATTTTTATAAATCTCAAGTTTTCACTATGAATAGTAAATTTCAGGTACCTCCACAATGTCCTCAAAATATATGGCAAAAATTCCAAAATTTCTACATAGAAGTGAAGATCTTACCTCTAAAAATCCAAATCTAGCTAACTTGGCTTGAATCCACCAAAAAATCTCCACGAAAAGGTTTTCCCTTAACTTAAAAACACGAACTAAAAAGGAAGAAGATGATGGCAGGAGCAAAAATGGCATTTTTCGGGATCAATTTCACTTTTAACCGATCGCGAACCGATTTTTGTGAACCGGTGCTTAAGCACGGATATGTGGCGTTAAGGTGTCTGCCTCTCGGGTTGCCTCAGGCTTAAGCGCAGGGTTGTGGTGCTTAGGCGCCAGTGCACACTTTTTGATATTTTTGAACTTAGTAAAATGCACTATTAGCCTAAGTAAACCACCCCTAAATGGTCTTATAACACTTAAATGACTATTTTACTCTCCTTTAACTCCCCTCTCTCTAAAAATTCTCTAATATAACTAATTCAATTTAAAACTAAAATAACACAATTTTTTTACAAACAAACACTTATATTCATTCACGAACTATTACGAATGACATTCAACACATAATTCTCATTTCAAAGTGTCTCGGAAGAGAATTTTTTTCTAAATACAAACACTAAACTAACTTACACAGTAAAACACATAATCACATAAACACTAAAAATAAGACTTAACACTAATACATAAAATAATTTTAAATAAGAAAATTTTAGCATAGAAATATTGCCTACATGTTGACATGTATCATAAGTTTTGATATAAGCATTAACATCTCTAAAGATAGTAGGCCAATAAAATCCATATTTTAAAATTTTGTATGATGTTTTATCAACACCAAAATGTCCATTGAAATCAGAATTGTGATATTTTTGGATAATTTCATAAGTATCTTCTAAAGGCACACATCTTCGAATAATCAGATCCTTCCCTTGTTTATATAAAAATGGGTAATCTCAAACAAAAGTGTTAGCTCTAAATATAAATTTCCTCTTCTGTCGGTATGTCATTCCATAAGGTATATTATCCCTAATAAGAAAGTTCACAAGGTCGACAAACAACGAAACACCCTACTCATTAATGTTGAACGATTTTTCATCAGGAAAATGTCCATTAATCTTTTTTCAAAATAAAGTGGTTTTTCTAACTCAAGTCTGGACAAATGACTATCAATTTGATTTTCAGCCCCCTTCTAATCTTCTATTGTAAAATCAAATTCTTGCAAAAGAAGAACCCATCTTATAATTCTAGGTTTAGCATCCTTCTTTTTCATTAATAACTTAATAATAGAATGATCAGTTTGCACAATACATTTAGTTTCAATTAAATATGATCTAAATTTATCAAAAGTATATACTATTGCTAATAACTCTTTCTCAGTTGATGTATAATTAATTTGAGCTTCATTAATAGTTCTACTAGCATAGTAGATAACTTTGAAAATTTTATCATACTTTATTCTAAAACAGCTCCAATAGCATAATCACTAGCATCACACATCAATTCAAAAGGTTTTCCCCAATGTGGTGAAACTATAATTGGTGTCGTGACTAATTTTTCCATTAATAACTCAAAAGGTTTTAGGAATTCTTCATCAAATTTAAAAATTGCATCTTTCTCCAGGAAATGGCATAAAGGCTTAGCAATTTTTGAGAAGTTTTTAACATATCATCTTTAGAATCCAGCATGTTCTAAAAAACTCCAAATTTCCCTACATTGGTTGGATAAGGTAAATTAGCAATTACTTGAATTTTAGCAGGATCTACTTCCATATCATTTTGAAATTAACTTATTCAACTATTATGGAACCTCTTTTAAGTAGGTCATTGGATGAATTGGTTCATTTACAACCACAACAAGTATTTCTTATGCACAACTATAATTTAATAGGAATTGTATGTCTATTTTTTCTTCGAGAACATTAATTTTGTTCACACTTGAATATATAGCATCGGTTTTGTTTCAAGTTGGAATTACTAAATAATAATGATTCAAATAGTAGGGTGTACATATGGTGGAGGCACTAGTTCCTCGTGCCCACGTTGGTCTGAAATTAATAATTATTTTCTTAAAAAAATACTCATACGAACCGCAGGGTGCCCTACCACAATTCAAACCTAGCAGCTTCACAGAGCATCAAATGCACGAGCAGACAACAAGTTACAACCGTTCATCATTATTCCTAGGTGTTTGCCATTGTTCCTTATTGTTCAATGACATTTGTCACCATTCATAATTCACAAGACTTAATCGTACAACACCTAGGTTGCGCCTTTTTTTTTTTTTTTGGCAGATTTATTTTTGGGATGTGTTATACAAAATCTTTTTCTTACTAATCACCAAGATTTCATGTGCAAGATTATAATTCATTAGTTCTCTTCTTCTTTGTCAATATTTCCCTTAAGGGTATATTTGGGAGAGCTGCAACTTATTGAATAATCTGCTGATAAGCTAATTAAAAATAATCTAACGATAACCTAGGTGCAATAATTATTACAAATTTTTATTTTTTTAGAAAAGTTTGACCATAGTCAGAAAGCCGCCACCGCACCTAGATAGGTGCGGTGTGTAAACATTGTTTTTAGCGTTTTGAATACACATAAGCTAGCAAAACGCAGTTTACCCAAATAAATCATGTGTGTTTTCAAAAAGTTATCGCACAATTAAGCTGCCCCAAACGGACTCTTAAATATCTTATTTTAATTTTAAAATAATTAAATTAAATAAATATTGAGTTGTCTATGCAATTAACATGTTTGAAATTTATGCAATTCATTTTAATTTTAAATAAATATTGATTTAATCTATGGTTAAATTTCATCCTTAAAATTTCTCAATTATATATCTTATTTTGTTTGATAGACCACGTAGATGATCTATCATTAATAAGAAATCTAGTGATCCACTTTCGAAATAGTTAGGAGAGCATGTACTAAAATTAGTGACACTACAGAATGATATTTTCCCTCAAACCAATTTACCCTTTTTATATTTTTATTCTTAAATGCACTCACTCAAGCACGTGTATAAACTACACTATAATTTTCCTATACTAATTCTACATTAAAATAAAGATTTTATTTAAGTAAAAAGGTTTTGCAGCGGTCACCGCTAACAAGCCAAAAACTTGATTGAACGACCCACAATTATGTAATAATTTAACTTCCAAAAGACGACAAAAAAATGTCCCAATTTATATTTTGAGCGGCTAGTGTGCAAACTTAAATATTATGTTAAGTTATTAAATTAGTTTACACACTAGAGATACTACGCAAGTATATGTAACGTTTCAAGTAATATATGACTCTAATGAAGTCTTACATATCGATCCTATAGAGATAGACAAAACTCTTATAAGAACAAAGATTTTAAAAATCAACTCAAACTTTGAAAAAAAAATCCTTAGGACTGTTTTTCAAAATGAGACAGAACTTAAAAAAAGCTTGAATAAAATTTTTTCAAAC
Organism: Phalaenopsis hybrid cultivar; assembly: GCA_002079205.1. Classification (NCBI taxonomy): domain Eukaryota; kingdom Viridiplantae; phylum Streptophyta; class Magnoliopsida; order Asparagales; family Orchidaceae; genus Phalaenopsis; species Phalaenopsis hybrid cultivar. The sequence continues at coordinate 80,839 of JXCR01143744.1, read as the reverse complement.
TTGAAGATAAACTCCTTCAAATTACGACAAAGTCGTTTCACAAAAAAAAAAAACAAAACTCTATTCAAGCTTAAATTAAAGTGAACCTTGTTTTCGAATTATATAGGCCTCCATACAAAACTAAGTGAACCTCTGGATCATCCTTCGAAATAACTCTAATACTTATACACGTTTTACACATCTAGCTTGTGAACGAAAAATTATTAAATATTATGTTAAGTTATTAAATTGGTTTACATACTAAGGATACTACGCAGGTATATGTAATGTTTCAAGTAATATACTACTCTAATGAAGTCCTACGTATCGATCCTATAAAGATAGACAAAACTCTTATAAGAACAAAAATTTTAAAAATCAACTCAAACTTTGAAAAAAATCCTTAAGACTGTTTTTCAAAATGAGACAGAACTTAAAAAAAAGCTTGAAAAAAATCTTTTCAAACTTGAAGATAAACTCCTTCAAATTACGACAAAATAGTTTCAATAAAAAACAAAACAAAACTCTATTCAAGCTTAAATTAAAGTGAACCCTTGTTTTCGAATTATATAGGCCTCCATACAAAACTAAGTGAACATCTGGATCATCCTTCGAAATAACTCTAATACTTATACATGTTTTACACATCTAGCTTGTGAATGAAAAATTATTAAATATTATGTTAAGTTATTAAATTGGTTTACACACTAAGGATACTACACAGGTATATGTAACGTTTCAAGTAATATACTACTCTAATGAAGTCCTACGTATCGATCCTATAAAGATAGACAAAACTCTTATAAGAACAAAAATTTTAAAAATCAACTCAAACTTTGAAAAAAAATCCTTAAGACTGTTTTTCAAAATGAGACAGAACTTAAAAAAAAGCTTGAAAAAAATCTTTTCAAACTTGAAGATAAACTCCTTCAAATTACGACAAAATAGTTTCAATAAAAAACAAAACAAAACTCTATTCAAGCTTAAATTAAAGTGAACCCTTGTTTTCGAATTATATAGGCCTCCATACAAAACTAAGTGAACATCTGGATCATCCTTCGAAATAACTCTAATACTTATACATGTTTTACACAGCTAGCTTGTGAATAAAAAATTTTTTGCTTAAGAACTTGTGGTTTAAAGGCTTCACCCCTAAACATATTAGTCTCAAGGGAGTTCCATACCTACATACGTTCCACTTAATTAATTTACATGCTTAAATAATATTTTTTTCATGGTAAAAGATTTTGCAAAACTACTTTTCCTTTTCATGTGTAAGAAAATAGTTATATTTTAAAAGTTAAGCATGAGCCAAGTGTAGAGATATATAAGCATCTAATAGTATAATATAAGCCTTCCTTGACATGTGAATTTTAACATGGAACATTAAACAAAACATTAAATGTCAAACTTAGGAGAGAAAACCAATGAAAAACATCAACACATAGTATATTTAATACGATGCTATTTTTTTATCTCATATTGAGGGATGTTGTTTCACTATGTTTAGGGTGTGTCATTATACTGTATCATTGATACTCGTAAAACGGTATTCAGAATGCGTTGTCGCAACATAAGGTTTCTGACGGTGGCTAGCAAGGGGTGTTTTCCGGTGGTTGATGATAACCGATGAGTGGTGGTTGACATTAGTAATGGCTACAAAGGGCAGAAGGTTTTGACGGGTCTTCAAATCCGTTATAGAACTTGAATCCCCCTCCTCCTCCATGCCCTAGTCTTCCTTCGTCCCCTTTTTTGAAGGGAGTGGGGGTTATTTAAAGATTTTAGGAGTGGCATTCTCCATATATACTGAAAAAACCTAGACCACTCCATCAGTTAACCCAGATTGATTCAGATAATCAGATGATATTAAACTAACACTAAAGCATCTTAATGATGTCTAAATTAAGTTACCCGATGCTCATTGGATTTGCGTCATTGAGATGCTCGATTTAATCGTATGCTTGTCAGATTTGGAATCGATTTGACCATCGAATTAACAACTCAAAGGGTTTGATCGAGGCTTGCTTTGACTTGAATTAGATCAAATTTGATGTCATTAGGCACATCTTGTCGAGCAGGTCAGTTTGAATGTAGGTTTATTAAAATTAGAGTTCTATATGATATTTAATTCGAGTTGAAGGTTTTTGCCAAAAAAAAAATGCTCTGATTCGTGCCAAAACACCTTGAGATTCACACCAAATGGCAAAAATTATCAATTACTATCAACGATCACATTTGATCATAGGTTTGAATTGACTCATTTTTCTCGAATAGTTTAAAATTTTGCTAATTAATTAGAATCAATCGTAGATTGTTCAAATGATATAAATAGTATTGTATGATATGCTACACTATACTTTTGAGTTAAATTAATAGAATCATTAGGTGATTATTTTAAAAATTACATAAGTTATTTTGAACTGATTGTGTGTGACTGTCCATCTATTGTTAAATTTTTTTACTTGATTATTAATTTGCATGTATTTAATTTTAGATCTCAACACTACCAAAAATTTGAAACTATTGCATCGTACAATTGTGATTGTATACTAAAATGAATCAATAATTTAAATTTAAATTTGCACATGAATATTATTAATAAAAATTATTTATATTTGTATCACTTCTCAGAGCCAACATAAATTCATTTTATAATCCTTAAGCTTCTCAATGATGATTTAAGAGAGCAGAATCTTTTTTTTCTTAATTTTTGTATATTTATCTATGGTTAGAAAATTACATATAGTAAAATTTGTACTAATTTTTTCCTTCGACTTGATAGTAATACAATTCATTAAATTCGATTTAAATATATGGGCCATTTACACACAACTCTTTATATATCTCACACATAAATTTTCATACTTACACAAATTTCACTTAAATCCTTAATATCATATTAAAAATAGTATTATTATCATATTTTAAAAAAGAAACACACATTTTCATGCATAATTCTTGTTTTCTTGGGTTGGTGAGTGTAAGTGCAATTTTGTTAGTGTTCCCTCCATTGCGTAAAATTATTCTGTACGGACACCGTATGCATCTCTGCATACAATGATCGATCTCCACCGTTCATCATAGTAAATTTTTTTTTTAAAAAAAATCAAATAAGTACATCTTTGTTATGATAGACGGTGCAGATCGAACACCTAATGCATCTCTACTTACGGTTTCCATATGAAATAATTTTCCCTCAATTGCGGGTCACGCAAGAGAAACAATAATTTTGATGCAATTTATATATGTAATAAATGTGAAGTTTAAGGTGTGGTAAGTAAAAAAATTCCCCGATATAAAAAAATTAAATTTTTACATAACAGCTTTATAGTAATTTAAATTTTATAAAATGCGATTTCGTCTAATAATAGGCATAAGTTTGATTGGTTGAACTGATGCTTTCCATTTATAATGTCATCGGACATCAATACATATCAGTTTAAAATTAGAATTCCAATTGTCAGTTTAATTGATTGCTGAAACAAGTGAAGTCGGAGCGAATCTATATGAACACCATCTCAATATCTCAGCGAACAGATAATTTCTTAATTATCGCGCTATTTAGCAAAATTGCTCCCTCGATATCTCGTGCGAGAAGTGGAAAAGGACACGAAAATAAAGAAAGTGTGTCCTTTTTTTTCGAAGAAAGGGAGGTTTTGCGCATAGGTATTAGCTTTTCAGCCTTTAATTATGTTTCCGACCTAATCTCAGCTACATTTCAATACCCGCAATATAACCCGAGAAAATGACCATAAGGGGGACGCCCGGTGATCTCTCGAGACAAGGCCAGGCTGGCAGTTTTGGCGCGGGCCCCGCGGGCAGCTGCATCAGTCGAACGTAATCGTTTCTTTTGAAATGTCGTTTAGTGTGGAGACAAAGAAAGAAAGCACAACACACGGAGAAATTGCATTTGATAGGTACTATTGGTTATTAGGATAACTGTCATGACTTATCACTTGGTCCGTACGAGTTAAAGGAGGTGGTATATAATGAAAGTCCCCACCCGAAACCCAACAGCGGTCTACTCTCTCAGCGCCCCAATTTCGCCGTTTTCGTCTTGTCGTCCCCCTGCTTCTCGTTCTTTTTCTCTCCTCGGGCCTCGTTTTTTTCTAGGTAAACCTGCCGCTCCCTTTCGGCCTTAGTTTTTTTCTTCTGAATAGCATCAAATCTGAAGTCGGAGTCGAGCTTTTGGTTGATCGATCGCTCGTTGGTAGATTCCATCGGTGAAAGGTCGTTGCCGGAAACGTAGCAGCAGCCGCTTTTGCCCGTGAAAAACCATGAGTTCTCTTAGTAGAGAACTCGTTTTTCTGATACTCCAGTTTCTTGATGAAGAGAAGTTCAAGGAAACGGTGCACAGGTAGGAATTTCTTGCATCCCTTCTTTCCGCCACTCCGTCTTGTTTAGGCCGTCTTTTTTTTTTTTTATAATCNGGTTGATCGATCGCTCGTTGGTAGATTCCATCGGTGAAAGGTCGTGGCCGGAAACGTAGCAGCAGCCGCTTTTGCCCGTGAAAAACCATGAGTTCTCTTAGCAGAGAACTCGTTTTTCTGATACTCCAGTTTCTTGATGAAGAGAAATTCAAGGAAACGGTGCACAGGTTGGAGTTTCTTGCATCCCTTCTTTCCGCCACTCCGTCTTGTTTAGGCGGTCTTTTTTTTTTTTTTAATATGTTTCTCTTGGATTCTCAGGCTGGAGCAAGAATCTGGGTTTTATTTCAACATGAAGCACTTCGAGGACGCGGTACTCGGTGGGAATTGGGAGGAGGTTGAAAGGTATCTCTCGGGGTTTACCAAGGTGGACGATAACCGTTACTCGATGAAGATTTTCTTTGAGATCCGGAAACAGAAGTATCTCGAGGCCCTGGATAAGTTCGCACCTTTCTTTCCCCGTGGAGTTCTTTCGTCCTCACGTATGGTTTGCATTTTTCAACCGGCTTATGTTTGGGTTTCTTGGTTTCAGGAGAGAACGGGCGAAGGCTGTGGAAATACTCATGAAGGACATCAAGGTTTTTGCAGCTTTCAATGAGGAGCTGTTTAAGGAGATTACTCAGCTTCTAACCTTGGAAAATTTTAGGTATTTATGTTGAATTTTTATTATTGCGGGTTTTGGAAGCTTGCCAATGCTGAAAGGTTTGTTGGCTTGTCATACTTCTCTGTTTTCTCTTTTAGAGAAAATGAGCAGCTCTCGAAGTACGGGGATACCAAATCTGCCAGATCTGTGATGCTATCTGAGCTTAAAAAGTTGATTGAGGCCAACCCTTTGTTCCGTGATAAACTGCAGTTCCCCAATCTTAAGAACTCGAGATTAAGGACGCTCATTAATCAAAGGTAGATTGCTTGTATGATAAATTGATGGCATTCCCTTTTGTGTCTTATGTGACCTTTCCTTTATATTTTTGGACAGTTTGAATTGGCAACATCAACTATGTAAGAACCCTAGGCCAAACCCAGATATTAAAACCCTGTTTTATGATCACTCTTGTTCCCAGCCGAATGGTGCCCGGGTAGCATCCCCTGCTCCTCCCGTCATGAATGTGATGCAAAAACCTGGAGGGTTCCCACAACTAGGTCCTCATGCAGGGGCTGGAGTTATTGCGGTGAAATATGCATAGCCTCTGTCCTTATTTATCGAAAGATAGCTTAAGTATGTGAAGCGTGATACATATTTCTGATCCTTGCAGCAATTTCAGCCTCAAGCAACTGCTCTTCCAGCACCACTTACTGGTTGGATGGCCAATGCATCAAATGCTACTCCAATGCCACATCCAGCAATGTCGGCCAGTCCCCTTGTTCTAGCTGCACCACCCAATTCAGGTACTTAATGTTTCCATCATTCATTTATCAAAAGCTAGACCTTTTATTATTATGAATTGAATTTTATTTGACATTTATTTAGTCATGTTTGTCATTGACAGACCTCCCAATTCACAAACATTTCTTAAAGGTTTTCTGTTTGTTCTTTAAATTAAAAAAAAAAATTCATGTTTTGCTATGTTTACGTTACGTATCTTCTTGAATACGGTTGTGGTTAGATGTACTGTTAACATTAAGTATTGTAGATCTTATATATTCATGCACTTCATTTTGCATAAATGCATATACAAATTGTATTGCTTAGCTTTTTTTGGTAACTTTTGTACTGACAGAATGAGACAACAGCATCCTATCACAACATATTTACTTAAAATTTTTCATTCACTATTTTAGCTGCTCTGTTGAAGCATCCTGTTGGAAATCCACATATGGATTATCACTCTGCAGATTCAGAACATGTTCATAAAAGGCCACGTCTTATGGGAACATCTGAAGAGGTAAGCAAATGTCCGCATTTCATATAAATTCTAAGAGATTTGTTCTTACCAATTGAAATGTTTCAAAAATGCCTAACAAGTGACCTTATTGACTATGAATGCCTTTGTAGGCTTCTTTACCTACCACGCACTTACCAGTTGCATATGCTGGCATTTCTAGAAATCACCACATTATTGATGAGTTACCCAAGAATGTTGCTGTAACTTTAAATCTGGGTTCTAGTGTGACGAGCATGGATTTCCATCCTTCTCAACCAACATTTATTCTAGGTAATTTTTTTCTTTTTCTTTTTGATCGATCATAAGTCAGTTTTGCCATGGATAAAGTTCTTCTTGATGCTCATAAATTGACAGCATGGGTTTGATTTAATTCTATTTGTTACAGTTGGTACCAATGTTGGTGATATTTCTATTTGGGAGGTGTCAAGCAGGGAGAGACTTGCTCATAGAAATTTTAAGGTCTGGGAACTTTCTTCATGTTCAACACTCTTCCAGGTACCTTTCTTTATATATCTAGTTGGCTAGTCGAGAATTTCTTGCTAATTCCTTGACGAAACTCATCTTTTTCAATGGTACAATATGCAGGCTGCTTTGGTTAAAGATCCTTCCATTGTTGTTAATCGTGTGCTTTGGAGTCCAGATGGCAATCAATTTGGTAAGATAATAACTAGTTTTTTTCCCTTCATTTTTCTTGATGTATGTTAGGTTTGAACATTAACGGCATTGAAAAAATATGGAGAAAGAAATGCTCTTGATTCTATTTGACGATTTCACTTTTTCACTTCCAGGTGTTGCATATTCCAAGCACCTTGTGCATTTTTATGATTTCAATGGCCGTGAAGATTTAGTGCAGCATTTTGAGGTGAGATCTACTGATTAATTTTTTCCTGGACATTTATTACAAATGCATACTAGTGAAGTACTTTCCCTCCTACATGCTACACTGATGTTCTGGGCGAAAACCCATTTTATTACTAGATTGATGCACATATTGGTAGCGTAAATGACATTGCTTTTTCGCAACCAAACAAGAAATTATGTATAGTGACTTGTGGAGATGACAAGACTATCAAGGTTTGCATGATTACCAAGTACATGTTGCAGTTNATACCTAAACTTCCTTCATTTTTCTTAGTTTATTTTTTCAACCTCCCTTGACGGGAAAATTAAAGCTTGGTTGTATGATAATGGAGGCTCTAGAGTGGATTATACTGCTCCTGGCCAATGGTGTACTTCCATGGCTTATAGTGCCGATGGAACAAGGTTTGTCTTCAGGCTTCTTAATCTTTTCTGATTTCATGTTCGCTATCTTGTTTATTGTTTGGAAAACACTGATTAAGATTTTTTTTCTTACGTATTTTATGTTTAGGCTGTTTTCCTGTGGGAGTAGTAAAGATGGAGATTCAAATATTGTTGAATGGAATGAGAGTGAAGGCTCTTTAAAGAGAACATATTCTGGTTTCCGTAAAAGGTCAACTGGAGTGGTGCATTTTGATACAACAAAAAGTCGTTTTTTGGCTGCTGGTGATGAGTTTATGATCAAGTTTTGGGACATGGACAATACCAACCTTCTGACAACAACTGATGCAGAGGGTGGATTGCCGGTAATATATTGTTTTTGTTAGTGTCATTCTGAGAATTCCAATATTATAATCTAATTTTACTTGATGTTACTATACACAGGCCTCTCCTCGAATTCGCTTCAACAAGTTAGGATCACTATTAGCCGTTTCAACTATTGACAATTGTATCAAGATATTAGCCAATGCTGAGGGATTTCAACTGCTGCGATCTTTTGAAAGTCGGTTATATAGTGCTTCTAGATTAGTATCTGAAGCGAAGGTATTTTTAATATTTTTTATATGATCTCTTAAAGTTTCTATATCATTTGTCTTACAATCTACTCATGCTGCCGGGATGCATCAACGTCGTAATTATGCAGGCTTCCACCCTCAGCCCCTTGGTAACTGTCAGTGCTGTTCCAGGAACTAGCACTGCAGATGCTGATCGTAGCGCCCAAGTAGCTCCAGTTGGCGCATTGGTAACATTCAATATTTTTTTCTTCTATATTTTCATGCTTTTTCTGATTATTACACCTAGTGTACAGCTTCTTTATTTTAATCTGAATTAATAATTAAAAAAAATACACAATTTGAGGATAATTAAGAACTCTCAAATTGCAGCAAAGTGGTGATAATCGTACTATTGCTGATGTCAAACCCCGAGTCATTGATGAGTTACTTGAGAAATCCAATACATGGAAACTGGTTGAAATCAATGAACCAACTCAATGCTGTTCTCTTAGGCTTCCTGATAATTTATTAGCAGTCAAGGTGAGAATTGATTCTTTTTTTGTCTCATGATATTACATAGTTAACATGATGCAACTATTTCTATTTAAGTTATTGAGCTCCACATGACTTTTCATCATTTTTACAATGGAAAAGTAAATTATTTAGAGAATTTTCTTCATAAATTGATATTTGGTTCTTGTAGATATTTGATGTCTTTTTAATAGAATCTTACTTGTTCAAAATGAAGCAGTTTTTCATGATCTTTTCGTTACTAACATTTTCTTTTTTATGCTGTCTAAACGCCATGATCTTCTTTTGAATCCATTTATTCATTCATTTATGGAACACCGTTTTTATATGAGTTCCATGCAATGCCTTGCTTGATTTTGCCCTTAAAATATTCTCAATGTGAATATATTCTATTCCATTTCTCTAAGTAGCTTATTGTAATTTTTTTTTTATTATTATTATCTAAGTCATTTTCTAGCACAATATAAGAAATTTCAAACTCTTCAATCATCAATCATCACTTCATCTAGAAATGTTGGATGCCAATTTATTAGATTCTTTTGGTCATAAAAGTAGGTGGTTAAAGGCTACTGCTCAATACCAAATTACTGCTCCATTCCCTGCTCTACAAATATTGTCTTATAGTTTTAGTAGTGTGGAGAAATTATTTTTTGTAATTTATCTGTAAGCTTGGGAAGCATAGAAGGTACACTTGTTTCATATTTCAAGGTCCTGATACTGAGTCTGATCACAACTCTTGTTTCTTGTTAATGTTCAGGCAGCTCGCTTTTCTTTCGACTTGATATAGTTTCTGCTGTGGAAATTGTCCTATATTAGCTGCTCTATTAGGATAGTATAGTTAAGGTTGGTCTTATTGATGAATTCAACATAGATGGCTTATTTATCAATACCCATACACTCTAATAACATTTTTTAGTAAGTATCAATTCCACGCAATGTTCTTAATGTTCTTAAAGCTCTTCTTCTTTAACGTCATAGCAAGTCAGTCAATCAAGGAAATGCAAATATTTTTTAGTTATTTAGTTATGATTAATTTATTTAGTAGAAGCAGGAACCAACTTTTCAAGTAATTCCACATCAAACAATGGCATTACTCTATCCATTTATGGTTACTAAATTTATAGGGAAGTGAAATTCATGTATCAAAACTGAAGAGAGAATGTTTTCAAATTGTTCATATAATCTGTTTGAAGTTTGTTGAAATGGTTTATCAATTGTCAAGTTATCTATTACATTCCTTTCACCAGATCATGAAGATTATGACAACTAATTGTACATGCTGATTTAATAAATTTATAGTTGATAAAAAATATAATAATGTCCTCCAATTTAAATTATCAAAGCGTACTGTTGAAATTTAGAATAATGCGGAATGTCTTCATTGATATGAATGGGGGTACAAATAACCCTTACAAGAATCCTATAATAGAAAAATTAATAAAAAAGAAATGATATGAAAAGAAAAATATATCACCTGATATCTCCAATAATTAATTCATATTAATTATTAGAAAATAATATAAATTAGGAAAACAAATAATTCCTAATATATGAAAAGAAAATATCCCCTTATATTAAGGAAAGAATTTATTCCTCATAACTAGGCATAAATTATTTCTTATTATAACTCTTAACAGGAAAGACAATAAATCTTGTAATTTAAATTAGATATTTCTATCACTCCCCCTCAAGTTGAATATGGTTGAAAATCATATTCAACTTGAATTTGAAAAACATCGGCTGTAGTATACTGACTGGACAGGTAGCATCAATTTGCCAAAAAACTCCAACAATCCTCAAATCGTAAGTGTTGAAGCCGAAAGTCGCGAAACCGAGAATGCAGAAGTCTGAGAGTACCGAAGCCTGAGAGTAGTCGAAGCCTGAGAGTGGCCTGGACGAGGACTAAGCTCAGTTTCGAGACATTGATGAATTTGTAAGTCACTGGTTAACTGATAATTGCATGAAAACAACAAGTAGACTGCAATAATCTTGCAGGAGAGATGCAGGAGAGCTGCAAGAAAGCTATAGGGAGGTTGCAGGAAAGCTGCAATGAGGCTGCAGGGAGGTTGCAAGAAAGCTGCAGAGGGCCAACGACAGTGCTCCGGAAAGCTGTAGTGCTCAGAGAAGGCTGCAATAACGCTGCAGATAAGAGTACCGCTTTCCTTGGGAAGAGCTGGCCAAAATTTGCAGGGAAAGTTTTGTTGAGGTAGATCTAACGGTGAGAAAAGCTGCATGAGGGAGGTCCGACGGCGGGAATGGCTGCAGGGGAGAGAACCGACTGCAGGAGTAAGCTCGAAGGTCCAGTCGGCAGCAAATATGCCCGCAGGAAGTTTTGGCAGCATGAAAGGCCGTAGGAGCGAGTTCCAGCGGCAGGAAAAGCCATCAAGGGATAGGTCCGGCTGTCAGTAGTGGATAATTTCCGGTGGAGGAAGGTTTGTTGCTAAGAAGATTCAAGCAACGGAATTTGAACAAAGGAGCTTATGCAGGGAGAAGTCTGGTGCTCGGAAGAACAGGAGAAGCTCCAGAGGAGGGTCTATAGATTATCCAAAAAAGGATGTGGACAGAGAATCGATTGAGAGCCTGCAACAGAAAAAGATCCCGACAAGAGGAAGAGATCGGGCAGAGAGCCTGAAGAACTTGGAGAGGATTGGTTGTTGCTTACTACAGCTTGTTGCTTATGGGATCACGAGGAGATCCTGCTGTTGGTACTATAGGGAGAGGATGCAGGCAGAAGAAGGCCTGTAGTAGGGAGGTTCAAGATTCCAGGGAGAGTGGTTTCCTGGAAGGAAATCGGGAGAGCCCCTGCAACCGCATAGTTAGTTTTGGTTGCAGGAAAGTGAAGATTTGGCAAGAAGATCTGGTTGGGCGGACTACACGAAGATCTAGCAGGAAGGAGATCCCACTAAGAATTTCAGGAGGAAGGAAACCCTGCACTAGGTATTGAAGAGGCCAATAGAAGGATCTGGGTAAGAAATAACAGCATGGGGATCTTGCTGAAATTATAGTGAAGTCCATTAGAAATTGCAGAAGAAGGATCCAGCTGGTAGTTTACAGATTTGGCTGGCATAAAGAAGTTTGCCACCAGAACTTCCATGTTTATCCACATTTCCTCCTTCAGTTTGGTTAATAGATTGCATGCAAGGAGGCATATGGATGCATGAATCCCCTACAGTATGCTTCTCCATCAACTCGCTCTCTGGGTCGATCCCAGAACAGTCGTTGGAAGGTGAAAAATAAGGCAGGCAGTGAAACTACTCCATCCAGGCCTTGGCCTTCTTCTGCGCGCCATATCCAGGGGAGAACTCATGGTAAGTGTGAGCGGCATGGCGGAGGAAAACACGCCGCATTTAAAATCCCGGTACGAAGGAGTCGAAATGGAGTCCGTTTGGCGAAACTGAAGGGTAGAGATAGTGAAATCGGAGGGCCAATACACAAGAGCGAGGCGGTGCTGGCTCCCTCTGAAAAATTCTCTTCGTCTTCTTATGAATCATGAGGCTAAGAATCTCATGCAGAAGCTCTAAAGGAAATTGGGAATAACATGTTTTCTTGCTTGTTAATCTTCCCCACAATAACAATAAACAAGTGGAAGACATAAGTAACGGGCAAGAACCGCAACTTGTGATGCATTCAAAATGCTGAAGAAGTTCGGCAATAAAATGATATTTTGCAGCTCCGCTAGAAGCAATCAGCTTAAGCGGAGGCCTTAGCCTCTCATCTGCACGACATCCACTGATAACATGAAGGTCTAGCGCTTGAAGCCATTGTAAAATCCAATTCTTCACCTCCAAGAAAAGTTCAAAAATTCAGCAATAGGAGGTCCGAAGTTCAGAATTTCTGTAGCAGGAGTTGAAGACTCGCAAGAAGTAGTCAGAGGAAGACTTGATGGAAGCAGTTGAAAGAGCAAGAAGCAGTCTAAAATGTCCCATCTTTCGACGAGCGCTCTGCTATTGTGGGCTACAACCTTCCCTACTGACGTCACTCCGGACACATAGCTACGGGAGAAAGTTCTACTGGTGCCCACGGTAGGCAGACGGTCCGAAGAAGTATGAATTCTTTCAATGGGCACAGTTTGACAGATTCCAATAGTGATCCGGCTTGGATGGCATCCCCGGAGGACGACATAGCTTGGGACATGCACCGGCTGATTTTAAAATTAATATGATAATTTTTTTAAATATAATTTTCATACTTTTTTTAGTACGCTTGGTACTCACTTCTTATCTTTTCTAGTGTTTTGAAGTAGTTTTTTGCTTCTCAAGTATCAAATATATTGCTATGACAGTCTTGTTGTAAACATTACTGCATAGAGGTAGAATGATCATTTATCCAGAAACAGTTGTCAAACAGTTGTCACACAAATGTTTTAAAACTATGAAAAAACAACTAGACAAATAACTTTCCTGCAGTAGCTGAGTAGCTTCCTGGGGCAGCTACTGCAAACCAGTGTATTGGATAAGCTGCAACTGCCCCAAACAGACCCTCAATCAACTACCTAGTTGGTGGAAGATTTTCTTTTCATTAATTCACATCTATTCTTGAAATTTAGATCTAGGTTCAGTCTTATCTTCTAGATATATTAATTGATATTCCTGCCCATATTAGTCCATTTGCTAGCTCTTGCTCAGCCTTGCCCCATCGTTCTCTCTCATTTGCTTTCCTTCTCTCACATTATTTCTCTTGTTTGTTTCTTGTTGTTCTGGTGGAAGCTTCATACATATATGACACCAGTTTTAAACAATTTATTGATATGGATTTCATTGGCACATGCATTCCTTTCAGTTGCTTGGACTATTGTAAAATGTCCTTGTTTTCTTTCTCCACTCATAGTGGTGTTATCTTTTAACCTTAGATTTCTTAATCATTCTCATGAGTATTGTGATTGGTACACTTTTGTATCCCCATAAAAATGTATATTCTTATTGATATTAGTTTTTCTATTCCTCTTGTACGTCTATTTATAGTCTCCTATGTCTAGTCAATAATAAAGCCTAAATATTGTTTTTTCTCATTATAATTGTTAAGCCCACCATCATGGTCTGTAACATCGCTCCAGTTATCTTGCTCATTTTCATGTTCAACCTTCGTGTTGCATTCAACCATATGTTGTAATCCCTCGAATGTGATTCGTTATGCTCGTTCACATCGCATGCACTTAGTACTAGTCGTGCTCGCTCACTATCGTAGTTGCCCTTGCCACTTACTTCACTATCTTATCCCTTTGTGCTTGCTTTCTTTTGTTTGTTACGATACCTTTTTCTTACTCTTGATATTAGCCCCTTAGTGTGACAATTCAGGTTGATGGGTCTAGCTTAGGTTTTACCTGAAGTTAACCAAACTCAATTATACATGACCTAAACTGACCAATCTATTATACGAGCCTGAATATTAGATTTGAAATTGCTTAGTTTATTCATCATGTTTATTATATAGATCATGCAGTTTTTTTTATCAATACAACTCAATTAAATATAATAAGGCACATCTAACTTAATAATGTACACGTATTTCTAACTTTTCAAAAACCTAAACTTAAATAGTTTTTAGTTTTAAACAGTGTTCTATAATGACATTATTTTTTTAAAATATTTGTTTTAGAATTTATGAAATCCGAATTTTAGATTATGTTTTCTATTGAAATATGACATTATTCATCAAAATTTGTGCTACTATACATCTCAAGGTTAGTGTGGTATAGCACAAAGATTTTCACCTGCTGGATGTTTCTCAAGCCTTAATATTTCATATGAATGCTTCTCAATGTTTTTATTTCATTTTATTTTGTGAAACAATCTTGTTGCTTGCTATATTATCAATTGAGTTCCATCCCCTCAATACCTCTTCACCTATTCTCTTTCGAATCCCGACTAACCTCTATTTTCTCTAGCAGTACTGATATTTAGTTATATTTGGTTTGCTTATGCCTTCGATCATGCTATATGCTCTCTCATTATGTCGTTCAATTCATGTGTTAGATATTCAGTTACGCTAAAAGTATATTGATTTTATGATTTTCTTGCCAGATATTTATATATTTCAACCAATGCTTTTTTTCATGAGATGCACTTTTTCTCTGCCCTATTAGACTCATCCGCCCCATGTGTTTCCTTACCACTAGAATCTCCTCTTTCTATTTCTACCCTTATATAGAGTTTTTGTGCTTGATTTAACAAATTTTGCAAGTTATTTTAAATTCACCTTCACAGTTGTACGAAAGGTTAAGGGCCTGTTAAGGATCACCTTCTGTTTTCTATTTTATTTTTGATTTTAATATGTTTTTTTTTTAATTTCTTATTTTAGAAAGTGCATTTAGTACTGTTATGATTTATATGTTTTTAAAAATAAAAAATATATAAAATATGTTTGATTGGATATTTTTTTAAAGAAAAAGCCTATATTTTTTTATAAAAAGGTTTGGTTCACGTGCGCTCTAGTATTAAGCTTTGTCGCCCATGCCGTATAAGTTGTCTTCCTTGCTTCACCCAACACTAAGCATTACCTGTGAACGAGCGGCGGGAGGACTGCGGAGGCGGGCGGCTGTTGTGGGTGGCAATCATTAAACAGATACAACAGCAGGTGGCCTGTGGCGGCCGGCAGCGGCGACAGGTGAAGGGCGGTAGTGGCGGGCGATGGACAACGAGCAGCGGGTGGCGGAACTCACTGTTTTCAATGTTTTAAAAATAGACAAAAATATATATATATATATTTTTTTGTTTCGAGTATTTTAAAAACAAAGGTGTTCCAAAAAATAAAAAATAGAAATAAAACAAAAAACAAATAAGCAAACACAGTTTTTTGTTTGTTTTCTATTTTTTACTTTCAAAAACAAAAAACAAAATTAATCTAAAACAACCCTTAAACTTATTTTCATCAAACATTCTACCTTAGCCTCTATCATAACTATTTATGTTGTTAATTGATATAGGCTTAAAGCCGGTCCCTGATGTAATCCAACTGAAATAGGAAAATATTTGGCAATTCTCCTTCTGTTTGAACACAAATAACACTAGTATACATATCTTTAATTATTTGAATATAAGTCATATCAACATCTTTATTTTACATAGAATTAACTTCTTCATGATAATCTCAAATCTTAAAATTTTGAAGTTTACTTATAAAAATAATTTTATTTGTATATTAGACGGCCCGTCTAATTCTATGACAATGCTTCATCATATTTTTGTCTTACAACTTCTCATTTGAACATCTAGAATTAATAATTGATGTTATGTACTTAAATTTTTACTTGGAATGACCTTATAATCTTTACATTGTCAATAATTCTTATTTTCACAAGAAAATAATCAATTTGTGTTTTATTAGATCCATTCTTATAAATAGTAATATGCTCTTCTCTTTTCTTAAATAATTTATTAGCCATAAAAAAATCACAAGGTAAAACAAAATCTAACATTATTCTACCTTTTTTATTAATCACTCCAAACTGTACCCACCATGAATATTTTAAAAATCTTCGACCACTCTACTAACATGTCTAATCAAATCTCCTCTAATAAAATTTTTTTCTTCAAGGACATCATTTGTATTAGCTCTTTTTTGTTATTTCAAAATTTTATTTTTGAACAGATATCTAAACCTACTTGAGCATAAACATTTATAACATTAAAAATTTTAGTTACAATAACAATTTTTAGGGCTATAAATTTATCTCTAGTTCTATTAATTTTAACACAATTACTTTCACTTTTATCTATAATTACACCTAGACTATTTATAGTGTTATTCTTACGTGAATAACAAAGTTTAAAACCTAAGCTATTAATCTTTTTTGTCTTTTATCTAACACATTTAGTTTCTTGAATGCATAAGATAATTATCTTTCATGAATAGTAATATCTATTAATTTAATTAATTTAATTGTGAAAGTAGATATATTCCAAGATTATATTCTAATATTAATTTGATGGACTAACTTTTCTGTCTATAATATAGAAACTCTTGCTTATTTGATACTACAAGATGGCGCTGGTAAATAACTCTTGCACACCTTTCACTGTATTCAGGTTATTTAGCGCGTGGCTTTCTGGATTACCTTAGCATTTACACAATGATTTAAAGAATTATGCTATAATTTTTCAGCAAAATTTACGCTTGTTGTCTAGTACCTATTGTAACTCTCCACTTTTCGCATGGGAGCTTAGGATCAGACAATAATGCTATTTTGCAAATTTCCATTTTATGAAAAGATCCTATGAAAACCATAGTGCCATTTCTATTGTCAATAATCCCATTTTTCATGAACAAATTAAACTTATTGGAGGTGATTTTCATTTCATACAGGATATCGTGCCTTCAATGAAGATTGTTTTTCTTTACTTTTTTTCATTTGAAAATAAGTATTAGATATCTTTACCAAGGAATTGGGCCATGCTTTCTTTTTTTTTTTTTTTTTTTTTTTTTTTTTTTTTTTTTTTTTTTTTT
>JXCR01143744.1:52641-63758 GCA_002079205.1 Phalaenopsis hybrid cultivar | reverse complement strand
TTTTTTTTTTTTTTGCTTATGAAAAAACATTTCACAATAGGTGAGATTATTTTTCATGTTTACATTTTAGAATTAAAACACATACATGATTGTTTGTTTTCTTGTTGTGTTGTTTCTTATGCTTATATTCAAAAAGTAATTTACTCCAAATCTTTCTTCTCAACGTTGACGAAAGCCCTATTTGTCTTCAATTTTTATTTAAGCTTTAAAAAAATATATGGAGTGCTTGATAAAAATTATTTATTAAGTCCCTTCCATGTTTTTATATTCGTTTCAAGGTAATTCAAAGTAGGTTCCCGTCCTCAACTCCTTATCATTTGCTTCTTCCTATAATACCTCGGATAAAAACAATGCACCTCCATTAACACTGACCACTAATCCCTTGTATCGGCACCACCTCTGATGTCGGCTTCATCATTGATCATGTGAGAGTAGCAATTGGAACCTAGTTGCTAGTTTCTCCTACGGACAGCTTCTAACAAGCCTCAATGATCATTTAAGGAACTGTCATCTCCAGTTCTAAACTCCTACCATCCCTCTTTATGGAGCTAACAATAGCACTTAAGTTTTTCTAATTATTCTTCCTTGACATTTCTTCAATTGCTTTGAGCAACGGTTTCAACTACTTGAAGTTAATGCAGTTAATAAGGCCACCTCGCTAGGGTTTTTGCTGCAAGGTTTTAGTTTTTTATTTTATTTTATTTTTTATTTTAATGGAGGGTTTAGTTTTTTGTGCGGAGTTGAGCAGGGATTAGGGTTTAAGACTTTAGGTGTGGTGTTTGGTCTCCATTTTCACTCAATGGAGGAAGAAGTGGAAGAAGGGAACAGGACAAGGAAGTAGAATGAAGAAATTGGGTTTACTTGCATAGCTCTAGAAACATTGTCATTTACAAAACTAGCGTCCAGGTCATTATTTTGAACTAACTGAACTGGTGAAACTACGTGTGTGACAGTAAAACCATTGAGAATTTGATAAAATTGAAAAATACGGGTTGGGGTTTTGTTGTGATTTTTTATATTTGAGTGAGAATTTGGAAAATGAATAGAAAGAGGGAGCTAGTTTTGTAAATAACAAAGTTTGGAGTGCTATTTATGTAATTAACTCGCTAATATTTACGCAAAAACTTAGAAGAGGTGTTTTTTTAAAACAGTAATGAAGAATTAAAAACAAGCATATTTTTACTTGAGATTAGAACATACATAAAATGTTTAATTAAATTAGAATAAAAACGTGTCCAATCATAATTATGAGGTTACTAAATTGTAAATTAGCTATGCATATAATCCAGTTTTCCCAAAACAATTAGGAACTTGTTTCTGAATTAGCTCGCCAATGATAGTGATCTTAAAATTTGGTATTCGATGTTTTCTTTTGATGCTAATAGCTGATGCAGAGCAAAGTCGATTGATGGTGCCTCTTTATGTTTGACTTATTTGTCTCATGACTTTGGTTTTAACTTTTGGTTTGGCTTGCTTTGACTTTTTTTGCTTCTCAGGTTTCCAGGTTGATTTACACCAATACAGGTCTTGCAATTTTGGCTTTGGCATCAAATGCTGTTCACAAACTATGGAAATGGCCGAAAACAGACAGAAATGTATCTGGAAAGGTTTAACTTCATCTAAAATGTTTAAAGTCATGTACTCGATCATGGTATGCATGACTATGTTGTTCTTTTCCAGGCCACTACAGCTACTGCTCCACAGATATGGCAACCTACCAGTGGAATTTTGATGACTAATGAAACCAGTGATGCAAATACAGAAGAAGCTATTCACTGCTTTGCACTATCAAAAAATGATTCGTATGTCTTGTCTGCATCTGGGGGAAAGATATCCCTTTTCAACATGATGTCGTTCAAGGTGACTTATCTAAGCATTTGTAAATTATCTAGTGCATATTTGTTTTAAATGGCACTCTGAAGCTATTCAACTTGTCAAATACAGACAATGACGACGTTCATGCCGCCACCACCTGCAGCCACTTTCCTTGCTTTTCATCCACAGGACAATAATATCATTGCTATAGGCATGGATGACTCCTCAATCCAAATTTATAATGTTCGGGTTGATGAGGTTGGATCATCATTTCAAATAAATCACTTCAACGTTGAGAGCTAGTCAAGGAAAATATTGAAATTTCAATCTATTCATATTAAATCTGCAGGTTAAGAGCAAACTCAGAGGGCATCAAAAGAGGATTACAGGGCTTGCATTTTCCAACGTGCTTAATATTCTCATCTCCTCGGGAGCAGATTCCCAGGTATCTTAAGCGAAGTTCAGAATTTCCTGCCTAAAAAGTCAATAGTACTTCATAGGGTGAACTGCGGGTTATTTTGTATGAACCGCTTCATTGTGATGACAGTTTCTTCTTTTTGATTATCAGCTCTGCGTGTGGGGCATGAATGCATGGGACAAACAAGGTAGCAAGTTTTTGCAGATTCCTCCTGGTGGAACTCCAGGCCCGGCTGCAGAGACAAAGGTTCAATTCCACCAGGATCAGGTTCGGTTCTTGGTTGTGCACGAATCCCAGATAGCAATATATGAAGCCAGAAAAATGGAGTGTCTTAAGCAGGCGCGTTGATCCATTTTGTTACTGTTTTATACATGCACGCATCAGCTTCCCAATTAGAATTTTTTCTATCTAAATGCTTGATAATTAACAGAGTTGGAGGGCAGATATATGGATAGATAGGTATTACTTATGAAAGCCAAACTAACAAGCACCTATTCCCATGAACTTTGCAGTGGGTCCCCCGCGATGGTTTGGTAACCCATGCAACATATTCTTGTGATAGCCAAATGATCTATGCCAGTTTCACTGATGGAAGTGTGAATGTCTTCACATCAATACTTAGATTGAGGTGTCGGATAAGCCCTGCAGCATATATTAATTCTCCGCCGAGGTATTGCCATGCTTTTTATTTCTTCTTCATAGTACATCATGCTTTGGATTCTTTTTCACAGTAATTCATTCGACGCAGCTCAAGTGTTTATCCCGTCGTTCTTGCTGCCAATCCCACGGACCCCAATCAGTTTGCTCTTGGGTTAACTGATGGTGGTGTCCATGTACTTGAGCCTCTGGAATCCCAAGGGAAATGGGGATCTACTCCTCCATTGGAGAATGTAGTTGGCTCTAGCGCTAGCCAACCTGCTGGAAACCCTAGTTCAGATCAGCCATCAAGATGAGATGCTTATCAACCCATCAAGGCTTATATTATAGCTTCAGCATTCCTGTTTTTCGAATTGCTCTTTTCTGGGAGAATACTAAATTCATGACCCCTGATTAAGAAGCAAATTTAAGTTGGTTATGACTGGCTTTGAGGTTGGCATCCATTCTTGTTGATCTTTAGTCCCATCAAAGTTGAAGATATTCCACAGATAAGATGGCTAACTTTTGTAGTGGTGGAGCTTGTGATAAATTGCAGAAATGTTAGATGGTAGAGAATGCTACGTTAAAGTGATGGAGGATCTTAGAGTGCCTTCCATCCCTCTCAGAAATTAGTTTGTGCGTAGATATGATTTTTCTTCCACTTTCTGTTTTGCAAATTTAGCTTCCGGTAATTTCGATTGCACTTAATGTAATACTATTTTTGTATTTATTTTTTATTGAAATTCCTCTTTCACTGCACCCAAGAAAAAATCCCCTCTTAAATCCCTTCTTTCAATGCATGAAAAATCACGCTTTTAAGAACCGATAAACAATGATTTTCGCTGATTGCTTGATTAAATAGTTCTCCTTTTCTCAATAAACAAGCTAAAAAAGGGACAACTTTTTAAAGAATTTTTTTTTTCAAGGAAGATATTAAATTGTTCAATGATCAAACAAAGGTGCTCTAGATATGGAGAAATATTTGTGTATGTAAGATGTACGCAGAGTTGTGTACATATTAGGTTATTCGGAGGGTACATGTAGGTTATACTTAGGTTATATTAAGAATTATTAGGGGTATAATTTAAGTGTAATCTACCTGTATCCTTCTAATAACCTAATATGTACGTAATTCTGCGTACGTTTTACATACGCAAATATTTCTCCTAGATGTGATAGGTGAGTCAAACTCTGGCAAAATGGATTAAAAAGATGTTTTATGGAGTTATTATTAATGTACTTGTAGTGTACATTTGTGATCCCAGTGGGTTGATTTTATATAAATTGAAATGCCCTAGCAACTTGGTTCAATTGAGCTTAATATGCCTTGAAAAAAAATTGTTATAAGCGTGCTTATTAAAAAATCATGGTGCATTCGCTATAGATTAATGCATACTTTTCAAATGAAAATGTAAGTTCGTTGAAAGTTGAGGTGCATTAATTAAAACTAAGTTGCACTCGTCAAATGTTTGGGTGCACTTGTCTAAAATTAAAATGCGATCATGAATTGTTATGGTATAATGTTAAATTTTAAGGTGCATTCCCACACATTAAGGAACAATGGCCAATGATTTAGTTGATTTTTAGATTTTCAGTGACACTCGAATCAGTTGTTTTTTCTTATTATGTTTCAGAGTAAATACCTTTAACATATTCATGCAGTAAGGACAAGTCAACTTTTTGTGTGGTTCAACCAACTAGCATCCCATATGCAAGGAAATAACTAATTGACCATAGAAGAACTGCTCTCAGTTGAAAATTCTATTTCGTAGCGATGTCATATGTAAGCATACAGGTCTCTCATGATATTTGTAGCTCTTCAATCAAAGGCTATAAGTAAACACCGATTTACCCTTTGGAGTATATGGATTTAGTATGATCAACGTCAGAAATAAGGATGTCACAGTCGTTAACATATCGGAGAGCAAATTGTATGACATAATGATCACTGACCAACATGAGTATGGCGTTGCAATGTGACTGTATGGGGTGAAGCTATCCACACATAACTCAAGTTTAATATTGCATGCTTTGATTGCAAAATTTGAGCAAGTATGATCAAAATCTTTAGAGGCCTCACCATGTGATGGATTACTCATTTAGCATCAACAGATCTAGTACCGTGCCAAGTCATGTGATAGGCTTTACACAGAGAAGCGAACAATCTTTGAAGATTGGGTATGAGTGAAAATTATAAGAGACTTGTATAGAGTATTTTTTTCTGATTTACTCTTTTGCCCCCTTTGTTTTAATCTATCTGCACCACAAAATCAGTATCTCGTCTCTACTGCATTGTTCATGCAATATATCATGAAACCATTAACACAATCATCGATCTTCTCATATTGTAACCCTAACTTTGAACCAATTTTTTAGTTATGTACATGTCATCTGACACTAAATTTCCTGCAGGGTTCGTCTGTTTCAATAATGTTGCTACATGATTGAATGCTTCTAAAGGTCTGTTAAAATCAGATTTGATGGTCAACATTCTCAATGCCACTGATAACTTTATATGTGTTATGCAATCTTTCTTAGAGATTGTAGTGTTGCATTCACTAAGTCATAGAACTAATGAGACTTGTTGTTCGGTGTTTCAGGTTCATGTTGAATGCTCTCAACAAATTAAGCTTTTTGATCATTATGAACCATTTCTTCATATGTACCGAGATCAAATTCCCCTGAAGGAGGGGCCCAACTTGTCAAGGCACCTTCTTGCTCAAACTGAACTTCAATTTTTTGCTCAATATGTAAGATCTAGTATAAATAATTAGGTTTTAATCCCTTGAGGTAAAAATTCAGCTCAACTTCTTTGGGTGACGAAACACTTGATTGTTGTGCTTCGCACAAGGACACCGAAACTTACCTTCCAAACGATAGATGAGCAACTATGATGCCAACTGCACGAATTCATCAACGTCGTTCAAGAAATCATCTATTAGTCTTTTTCATTCTGAATGTAATATGTTATACATCAAAGCTCTCAAATTACAAATATATATCTATAGCATATATGTAGCTTTACAAATCAATAGAACTACTACGAAAATAAAAATTAATCAATACTTATCAATATGTACAGTGGGTGATTATGCTTAGTGGTTCATAGGAGCTAATTCTAATATAAGAAAATGACCATAGGAATTTCTTTTAAGTAGCTCGGTTTATTTAATGAAGTCGAGACTACTTGGTCAACCATATATAAGACACTTTTTTGAAGTAATTTATTTATTAAACAATAGACTCGATGCATTCCTCCACTTTAACCAACCAACAAGAATTATACTAATAACAATCATGTTGACCTCACTTTTGTGAGGACTCACCCCATCTACTTGCACATGACCCTAAACTAGGGTTGTGCTTTGTTGGGCCTCATCATTGCAAGCCTAAGCCTCCAACCATTGATTGGGATGGCTTAGGTTTTGACCGAGGAACCCAATTTGACCCCATGGGCAAGACATGCCCTCAAAACTCTATGGGCCATCATATAAACCCTAGGAACCACATTGACCATGAAATTCACTTTGGGAGAAGGGTCTATCTAAGTTGATCCCTAGCATCACCAAAGGCCTCCCTAACCCCGTAAAACTTTAAAAATCACCCTAAACCCTAGCACACCCTTTTGACCCCAAACTTTGGTGACACATTAGGATGGTCAAAACCAATTGGGCCTAAACCAATTTTGGTCAAAGCTAGCCAATTGATAATATTCTCATCCAATCGAACCTCACCCAACACGGCCATTGCACCACAACATGTGGTGAGCCCGCCCAATTGGCACCATATGGTCAACTCTAATAATTCAGTTAATTAATTAATTAATTAATTAAGAGGGTTATAAAATTCCATTAGGGCCTAAAGTTTGGGCTACATCCAACCCATTAGCCTAAGCCCAAAACCACAATATCCAATCCAATACCCCTGGCTATGAAGCTCTTAGCCCATTCTTAGTGGGCTACCTATGTCCCAAGACTAACCCACCATGATATGTGGGTGACACTATAAGATAAACCATGTCAAGTTCAAGCACTAGAGGACAAACCATGCCTTGGGGAGCCAAGACCAGACCAAACTTGGTCTTAGACATCCACCAAAAGCCTCCTCAATCAGACCAATCCCTCCACCATGCCTTCTTCTCCACCATTGGCATCACCATGGCCAAGCTATTGGAAATTGCAAAAGATCATTCCCACTGCCCAAAAACTTCTAAAACCCCTCTGGAAATCCTCTGAGGAGCTGCCTAAGTGTCTCCATGCCATGTCAAGCTCCACACCAAGCTTCCATGGCTATAAAAGGGGGGAACCCGAGAACCCTAAGTGTACACCAAAATCCCTACTTAGCCACCCAAACCTCTGGCTCTCGACAAAGAAAACACTCTCCTTATCCTAGGAAGTTCATTCCCTCTGTCTTTAGGCCATACACACCACTGCAAAACCTTAATTTCTCCAAATAAAACTAGAACAATTTTTGTCCTCAACATCAACTTGTTCAAAACTTAAAATTAACTCTTTCAAAAGCTTCCCCAAGTCAAAAGACAATCTTCCCATTCACAATTGTGGCTTCCCACGCCCTCTACCAAATCTCAACACCAACCCGAGCCACCTTTTGGCCTAGCTTATAGCTAGGGCCAATTTCAGCTCAAATTACAATAATGAGCAGCTTCTTAGTGTCAAGGCGATCGTCTTTGTCAAGCCCAATTGAGGCCACACCTCTTTGGACAAGGAATGGACAAAAATCCCTAAATTTAGCCTTGGCTTTTTCCTTTTATGAAAGAAATGAACCATGCATGTCCATCTAGACGTATAGATAGCTTCGTTTCAACTAGATGAATGTATAGGAACAAACTCCGA
Organism: Phalaenopsis hybrid cultivar; assembly: GCA_002079205.1. Lineage (NCBI taxonomy): Eukaryota > Viridiplantae > Streptophyta > Magnoliopsida > Asparagales > Orchidaceae > Phalaenopsis > Phalaenopsis hybrid cultivar. Next base: position 56,036 of record JXCR01143744.1, on the reverse strand, counting down.
GTGACTTAGTTGAGAATTGAGAGAGATCTTAAGGTTTGATCATGAACGATTCTCGGTTCTTCGTCCCATGGGAATGATGAACTGATGTCATCCAATTCCATGTATTATAAATGGACGACACGAGTCGAGTTGAATTATCGAACTGTGGGGTACACGAGCCACCTCAACAGCCATATGGAAAGTGCATCCAATCGGAGGAAGATGTGTGGGCTTTTGATGCTACCGAGTTTGACGTGATTGTTGCGTGTTTAAGTAAATAATTCAAATTTTTTGAATTATTTAAATCCTGAAAATTAAAACCTTAAAAAACCATAACTTAGTGTAAAAAAATTATAAAAAAAAAAACAAAACATCTCTAAACTTAATGAATAAAGGGGAAAATAATAAAAATAAAAATGAAAATAATTAAATTATATTTAATTTTTAATTAATTAAGTACTCTAGAGAGTATTTTAATTATTAAAAAAATTGAATATAAACCCAAAAAATATGAAACTTTTAGGGATTGCTCCCCAGCCTTGAGAACATTTTCTAAATTTTTTTAAGGTTAATGGCCTTTCCTAACATTGAAATGACCAATTTCCTACCAAATTTATTTTTATTTTGAAAAATAATTATAAAAAATAGAAAATAGAAAAAAAAGATGAGAATTAACATAAAATTTATGGTGATAAATTTGATCACTAAAATGATAATTTCCACTCTTAAAAAAACCTAAAATGAGAATTGGGAACTTAGGGTAAAAATTTTAAAACTAAAAATTTACACTTTAGCCCAAATTGTTCCCAATTTGGTTTAAGACTTTATACCAACCCTAAGGCATTGATCTTAAGAGACTAACATCATGGTTGCCCTCTTAACCATGAAGTTACCCTTAGTAGCATAGGGTTAAACCAATTTGAGCCGAAACTTAGCGTAAGTTTAACTTTGCTTAGCCTAATCTAGATGGACCCACAATTGGACCCAATCCAATTGAGGTCAAGTCTAAACTACAATCAGAATTAACATGGGTCGTATTGAACTTGGGTTTATCCTTGGGTCTAGCCCAAACTAGACCCATGTTTGCCTTATGTCCCTTAGGTCTAACCCACATTAGGCCTAAATTCAACTTGAACCTTTTAGGTCTAACCTATATTTGACTTAACTCAAACCACCTAGGTCTAACCTAACTTAGTCCTAGTCTAACTAACCTAACTTTGACCTTGTCCAACCTTTTAGGTCTAAACTACATTAGTCCTACCTCACACCCTAGGTTTAACCTAATTTAGATCTAGTTCAACCCTCTTGGGTCACCCATATTTGACCTAAATATCAACCAACCCTCGGGTTTAACCTCACATTAAGCCTAAACATCAACCAACCCTTTTGGATCTTACCCGCATTAGACCCAAATATCAACCAACCCTCTTAGGTCTAACCCACATTACACCAAAAACATCAACCAACCCTTTTGGGATTAACCCACATTAGACTCAAACATCAATCATCTTCTTATTCTAACTCACATTAGACCTAACCCTAGGTTTAACCTAGCTTAGAGCTAGTCTTAGGCCTTTAGGTCCATCCCAAGTTAAACCTAACTCCAACCTTTAGGTCTAACTTAACTTAGACCTAATTTAAACTTAAACTCCTTCTAGGTCTAGCCTAACCTATATCTAGTTCAAATCTAACCCAACTTAGACTTAGTTCAACTTGAACGTTTTCAAGGTCTAGCCCAATCTTGATCTAACCTAAGTCTAACCTAACCTGGACTTAGTCAAACACAAGTTCTCTTGGGCCTGACTTAACTTAGATTAAATTCAATTGAATCACCAGGTCAACTCGATCTAACTCAGGTTAACCCAACTCAACTGAATGATCGGGTCAACCCGACCTAAATCACCAGAATATAAGGTCAACCCAACTTAACTCGGGTTAACACAATTCAACTGAATCACCTTAACTGACCTAACTCAGTTAACCCAATTCACCTGAATCATAGGGTCAACTTGACCTAACTCTGGTTAACCCAATTCAACTGTATGACTGGGTCAACCCGACCTAACTCGGTTAATCCAATTAGATCGAATCACCGGGTCAACGCGTCTTAACTCGGGTTAACCCCATTCGATTGAATCATCAAGTAAACGCATCCTAACTCGAATTAACTGAATTCGACTGAATCATCGGGTCAACCCGACCTAACTCAAGATAACTCAATTTAACTACATCATTGGGTCAACTCGACCTAACTCTGATTAACCCAATTCAACTGATCCATCGACCTAACCCAAGCTAACTCGGGTTAACCCAAGTTAACTTTTCCTCAGGTCAATCAGACTAAACTCGAATCGACATGAATTGAGGCTGCACTTTCTGATGTAGCTTATGTCGAAACAAAAGGATGAACCCCCAATTAAATTGTTAATAACAAAACAAACCTCTAGGATAGTTCAGAATCTTTAGGAATCCATTACCCTTAGGACAGAAATTTGAAATTCCTTTCCCTGACGATGACATTTAAAAATTTCTTAGGAAAAGTCACAACCTTAATTAGGAGATTTCTTAAGCAATTTCCAGATTGTTTAAGATGTAATCAACTATAGAGGCTTGCCCTTATAGGAAGAAGCGAATCTCATGACAAGTATAACAACTTGAATCTCTGGTTGTGGGTTTGCTTTCGTTAGGACTTCTTCGTGGGTATGTCTCTAGAGTGTATCAAACCAATGCACTATAGAGTTATCTACATGAAGTCCATATCATGAAAGTTTCCCTAAGTGTTTCTTTTATTTGTCTCTGTCATTGTGGGCCTTAGCCCTTTGATCTCCTCTCTTTTCAGAAACCCCCACAATGTGTGTGTGTGTGCGTGTGTGTGTGTGTGAGAGAGAGAGAGAGAGATAATTATTCAGAGAGAGAGAGGCAATACGATCGAAGGCAAGCTAGTGAATCCATGAAAATGATATGAAAACAACAAAAATGACGGTGACATTGTGTATCAATAAGGCGATGACGGGCTTTGAATTCCCATTTATATCATCATCGACATGAAGAAGACCAGACACACTCCTCCAGTTCAACCAATCAACTTGAATTATACTAATAGCATCCCCATCTATATCAACATCACTTTTAGTAATAGACCAGATTAATGCATGCATTCTTCCGCTTCAACCAACCAACTCTAATTCTACTAATAACAATATCCCTATATCACCATTATTTTAAAAACAGACCCAATGCAGTCCTCTAGTTCAACCAATCAATTTGAGTTCTACTAATATCATCTGCTTAATGTTTTTACATGCCTAACACCTAAAATTCTTTTTTAATGAAGATTTGCCTACAAAATGCTCAATTCTTATATATATATATATATATATATATATATATATATACACACACACACACATACACAC
>JXCR01143744.1:3153-51385 GCA_002079205.1 Phalaenopsis hybrid cultivar | reverse complement strand
AAAAAACACAAGACTTGAGGATGAGACTGTATCAAATAAATTAAAGAGTATATGACATTTATCTGGTCTGCAAAACCTTTATATTTGCCGACAAGTTCCCCTATTTAATATAAAGAATTAAATAGAGTTTATATTAAGCTGGGTTCGGACATGCTTCCTATAAGGGCAAACCCCTATAGTTAATTACATCTTAAATGACCAAAGTCATTTAAGAAAACTCTCAATAAAAATCAGGAAATATTATCTTCAAGGAATTTCAAAAGATAGGAATCTTCAATGAGATCGGAAATAGAGGTGTGAAAGGAGATTGTTTCAAATTTGGAATATTTTATTGTAGAATCAAAGGAGGAAGAACTAGGGGATGTCATGTATCTGGAGGAGAACCCTGGTGACTTCGCAAGCTATCCTAATGTTTGGCTTCATTTCTGAGGAGAAATATTTAGGTGTTTCATCGTGCTAATTTTATTAGTTAGGGCTTACATTCATGTGAAAACTATCACACAAGTAGCCTTGAAGATGTGAGGGTTTAGGTCGTGACGGACGACAACCTCGGAATCCTAAGACAAGTTAGGGCTTATATTGAATAACAGGGCTATACAAAGGCCTAAAGATAAGGCGAGGATTTACGTTGCATAAGAATACAACATCAAAGTCCTATGGCTGTTTAAGTCTAAGGAAGGAAGATTGGTTTAGTTGGGGAAGACAGGTTTTGCTGTTGAAGATGACTGTGTTTCCCACCATGCTAGCTCTAAGCTCCTTGCCGTGACGAGTTTGAGTTTTCTAGTATGTCAAGTTATAATATCAAATCAGGTGGTCTTATTGTTGAAGTTCTTTAAATTTTATAAGGGCATATTAAAATTGATTAGAGCAACACCGGTTAGGATCCTACGGTTCCCTCGTTCCTGCATGACTATTTTTTATTGGATTCACTTAGTCTAAATGAACTTACTAAACTCAACTTAATGAGTTCCATAATTTTAATTAGACCGTGGGAAGCCTCGTTGGCAACTGTAGGTTATCTCCTTCGAGGAATTCTCGATTCATCGATAGAGACATCTTAATTTAGTTGAAGTTGTAGTTTTGTGTGATGTTTGTGATTAAATTTTTAGTTATTTTATATTTTGAATGTTGTGGCGGTGAATTTTATCTTGGTTAATTTTAGAAGTAGTTTTGATTTTGGTTTTGGTTTTGGTTTTGGTTTTGGTTTTGGTGTTGGTTATCCTGATAGTTTTAGTTTTCCATGCAAATTTTTATAAGCACAAAAGTATAACATAAAAGTACAAGAAATACAACGCTGAAAGCTGTAAAAGTGTACCTGGCGAGTCTTCTCGTTCCACCACCTGAAACTTAAAATGCATGTCAGGGAAATTTATATAGAGACAAAAAAGTAAGGTTTTGGTAGTTTTCCTAATGCTATCTCATATTTTGATAGGTCCTTAATTTTAATTAAGGATGATTTTGTCAAGCAAAACATATTAAGTTTAGTAGATCTTCAAGATATCCAACAGATTTAGAGAAAGAAGCAGGTCCGTGCTACTCTCTCGCTGCCTGGTGGAAAATCCTTCGTTCTTTTAAGCTTATTATGTTGCTTAATAAGTCATCCTATAAATACTCTTAATGATCAGTGAGCACTGATGTCTCAATTATCCCTAAGAATAGGGCAATTATCATCTGTAATTTAATTTTGAAAATTCTGTGGGTGAAGACTCTTAAAGAGGCAAGTTAGTGTTATTGGAACACTTAACCAAATTTTTTTCCTAATTGGGCTTGCAGAGTTTGAAAGGTATTCTAATTTTCAACGATATTTACTTTTCTAATCCTCATTTAAATGAAACTTGATTTAGCCTAAGTCATTACTAAGCCCTTAAGTCATAGGTGAGTGTCTTAATTAGTTTTGAAATGTTAGGCTTTAAGTGGTCATAATTCATGATTTAAGTTTTATTTGAAAATCAAAATAGGGGCATTAAATTAATTAATTATTGATTTCAAAAGTCATACCCGTAATTTCTAGGTTCATTTTATTTTAAAAAACTTCCAAATTTAGAAATTTATTAATCTATCTTTTTAATTAAGAAAGTGAGGTTGGTTTCTACCAATTAACCCCTTATGTTTCAAACATCAAATAAATTAATTAAGATTAGAAGTTACCCATTTTCCTTCAACCCCTTTGGGTTTCAAACATCAAATAAATTGATTAAGATTAGAGGTTACCCATTTTCCCTCCTTGTGAATTAAGCCTAACATGTTTAATTAAGGCAAGGTTTCCAAAATTACACATTTGCCCCTAAGGCTCTAACACTTCATAATTACAATTAACCCCTTGTGTTTCAAAAATCCAAATAAACTGATTAAGATCAGAGGTTGCCCATTTTCCTCCTTGAATTAAGCCTAAATGTTAATTAAGATAAAATTTCCAAAATTACACAATTTCCCTTAAGGCTCTAACACTTCATAATTTATCAAATTTAATCCAAATGACTTTGAGGCTAAATTTCCAAAATTACACATTTGCCCCTAAGGCTCTAACACTTCATATTTAATTAAGGATAAATTTCCAAAATTACACATTTGCCCCTAAGGCTCTAACACTTCATAAATAAAATTCAATTCAAATGACTTTGAAATTTTTATCCTACCTTATTCATGGGTCAATTGAGACATTATTCAATTCAAATGACTTTGAAATTTTTATCCTACCTCATTCATGGGTCAATTAAGATATCAAAGGAGAAAATGTGATTTTTTAAAATTTAATATAATTTATATAATTATTTTTATGCAAAAATAATATTTTTCAAAGAAAGTTTCTAACTTGACCAAGGTAAATCCTAACCTCTTGAAATTTTTACTGGAGGTAGACTTAGACCAGAGAAGCCTTTAAACCAAATTTCATGATTTTGTGAATTTTATTTGAAATTTAAGAATTAGTTTAAATTTTGGGGTATTTATTAAATATAAAAATATTTTAAATGGGTAAAATTAAATTTTATATTTTTAAAAAGCCTCTCTAAGGTCAGAGAACTCAGAAAAAAAATTTTTTATTTTTCTGAACTTTATTTGATTTATTGGAATTATTCTTAATGAAAACCCTTTTCTAACCTTTAAAAATCATTTTTAGCTTTAAAATTTAATATCTTTATTTAAAAAATCAAGAAAAATATTCTAATTGTTCCTAAGTGATTAGGAAGCAATTTAAAACATTTCCATGAATTTTATTGTTTTTGTGATTTTTAGGGATTTTTTATTTTTTAAATATTTAAAATAGGTTAAAAATCAAGTTTTTATTTTAAATATCATTTTGTTTTTAGAAAATACTCCTGATCACAGAGAACTAAAAAAACTAAGTTTTATAATTCTTCAAGTTATATTTTGATTTTTAAAAATCATTTAAATGCCAAAAATGATGTTTATCTTTAAAAATCAACTTAAGTTATCAAATGAACTCAATATATTTTGAAATTTTTATGGTGAGTTCTCTAGATCATAAATAATAGTGGAGATAAAAAATCAAGTCATTTAAATGTTTATATCTTTCAAAATTAGTTATCTTAGTGATTTAGTGTTTGTGAAAATTAGGTGCATTTTCAATGACTTGATTCATAAAAAAATTTCCTAAAGGTTCCCTAATCATATTAAACCTTCCAAAAATTTCTTAGAAATTTCTAATTAATATGCTAATTTTCATGATTAATTTAAGCAAATTGAAGACACCAACTTGAACAAATATGGATCTCTGTCTAGAAACCTCCTCTGACTTTGGAAAAATCAGAGGATGTTCCCCTTGAAAAAGGCTACAACATGCAAAAATTCAAGCTATGATGATAACTCTATATGCATGGAGAATCAAAACATTCAAATTAGGATTTAATTAATTAAAAATAAAATATGCATAACATGGACTTAAAATTATTTCCACATTGTTCTACTCTATTCACTAAGTAAGAGGGTATTTTTATTTTCTTTTTGTGATTTTTCTACACAAAGTTATGGATTTTTGAAGTTAAGGAAGTTTAAATAAATAGAAAAAGCCCTATTTTTCTACTTATCCATGCGGTGCCTCGTCTACCTACGGCGGCTCCGAAGCTCCACGCGGTGCGCTCCCATTTGATGTCGCCATCCATGCCAGCAGCCACGCGTCCCGCTGATTGTGTAAAGAAGCGTTGTTTGGCTTCATCTTGGCTGTCCATTCAATACACGCTTGATCAAACGGCTTCCCGTCATCATCCTCGTTAGAGTGATCCTATGACCGTCCACACTAAAACCCTAAGATCTTAGCCTAGACTCAACCAAATCACTTTGGGTTTGATCATATCGACTCGTTTAAGTGAGACGAACATATCTATATGGTAATCATGCAATTAAATTAAGACTAATCAAATGGAGAATCAAAATAGGCTCGGGAGGGGGGAAGTGTTATACCTTTGCTCTGAGAAGTGAAGCTTCAATCAGAGGGTCTTGGCACGTTTGTTGGGGTCCAAGGAGGCTAGCGATTAAGCCTCTTTCCTTAGTGTAAGTCCTAGGTATGATTTCGATCAAGCCCGATTTTAGGTGTTGGTTTAGAGCTATGTTAGAGGCTCTGTAAGAGGGGGATTTGATGGGGCTTTGGCTTCTTTCTTGGTTGACTGTGGAAGTATAATTAGTTCTGTCCTGGTTTTGGGTAGAGGTTTGAGCTCAAAATTAAGCTTCCACAGTGGAATTTAGTGGGGGAGGAGGGTTGGATTGCATTGAGGGGATCTCAGAGAAGCTTTGTGAGAAGTTTGGGAGGCTCTCTCTAAGAAATTTTCAGCACCCCTCCCATGGGCGTGGAGGTGAGTTTTTATAAAAATGGCCATGGGGTGGCTCTCAGAGCACAAGTTTAGGTGCATTGTGGTGCTTAGGTGGAGGACAGAGGAGCTCTATAGTTTGATTTTGATGAGCTGGCCTCTAGGTTTGATTTGGGTGAAGCTCCATGGAGGTGGCTCTAGGTTTGTCCATTTTTGGCCACTAGGCTAGCCGAATGGCAAGGGGGAGGGGGCTAGGAGCTCAGGGAACCCAGGGGAATCTGTCACAACAATTTAATGAATTGAGGTTTAATTTTGGTAAGGGTATCTTAAGCATGTGCATTTTTGGAAATAAAAATCCCTTAATTTGGTCCATGGCTTAGTTTAGGTGGTTAGATGTGTTTTGCCTCAGTCTTAGGGTCTAACCAATGGCTGGGGTGGAATTAATTTGATGGATTTGGGGTAGTTAGGCCATCTTTAGTGCATAGGTTCAATGTGGGTTCAAGTGATCAAAGTTTGGGTTTGGGCTAGGTTAGCCATGTAAATTTACCTAATTGATTGGTCAACATTATGTAGATGATTGTTATGAAGTTTTTGGTGAAGGTTTTAAGTGATTTTGAGTTCAATTGGTAGGTCAATTTGAGGGATTTTTTAGATTTGGCCAATTTGGGCATATTGGGTTAGACATGGGTCTAGGTTGGGCTAGACTTGGGCTAAGTCCAAATTGAATGGTCCACATGATTAAGGGAGGTGTTTTGAAGATTTTTCATGAAGGGATGGAGTGAAACGTTTGGGGTTAAGGCCTTCAATTTGGTGAAATTTTGAGACTTGGTCAATTTGGGGCAAATTTTGGGCTTTCGGACTTAGGTTGAAATCAAATGAAATTGAGGTCCTACCAAGGCCAATTGAAGGTTAAATTTGGTGTGTAAGAATGTTATGAAGATTTTTCAACATAAACTGTGTCCAATTGAGTAGGCTATGAGTTTAATTTGGTGAGATTAGATCATGTGCCCAAAATTGGGTATTTGATCTAAATCAAAATTGGGTCCAAATGATGGATCAATTGGGCCTTGATTTGGTCTTCATTAATCATGTTAAGGGTGAATTTGAGTTTAGAAATGAAATTGGGGCAAATTGAGACCAATTGGCTAGACATTTGAGGTAATTTAGGGAAAATATGGGCCTTTAAAGGGCAATTTGGGGGTTTTGATTAAAAATGGTCAAATTGGGTCATGTAATAGTTGAGAAAAATGAAATTAGGAATATTTGGTAGTTTTGGAAATTTTTGAGATTTTATAAAATTTTTGGAATTTTGGGCCAAAGAGGGGTATTTTGGTAATTTAGCCAATTTTGAGATTTTGGGTAATTTGGGTGTTTCCAACGGACCTGAAATGATTTTTTGAACAAGGTTGGGTATTTTGGCTAGATTCGAAGATTTTGGCCAAATTTGGGGTCTCAATGGTATTTGGGTAATTTGGGGGAATTTAGGTGCAATAGGGTAAGTTGGGTATCATGATAGAGTTGGATTGCCAACCACCATAATAAGCCATGGATCAATGGAAACCCCATTGTGGGTCCTTAGTGGTCTTAGCTAAATGCTAGCCTGAAGCTAATGGGTTTAGGGAACCACCTGCAGGAGTCTTCCAAAAGTATCGAGGGACCAAAGCCTAGAAGTTCTGGGTTTAGGGTAATGAGTGATTGTGAGTGCAAGTGATTGCAAGTAAGTGCCTTAGCCCTAGACCAACACCCATGGTCAACCATAAGGTCCAGCAGTCCTAAGGGTGACTCATCTTGAGTTTCTCACATAGTGACCCCACCTACTAAGTGCTAGAGGTTAGGACCAATATGTCGAACTTCAAGTTGAGTAAAGATGAGTTTGAAATTTCTAATGGTGAGGGTTCCTTATCTATTTTTCTAAGAATAGCGACCAATATGTGGAACTTCAAGTTGAGTAGAGAAGAGTTTGAAATTTCTAGTGGTGAGGGTTCCAGATCTAGTTTTCTAAGAATAGGCAATAAGAAGTTTGGAATTTCTAATGGTGAGGGTTCCATGTCTAGTTTTCTAAGAATAGTCAATAGAAAATTGTAGAATTTCTAATGGTGAGAGTTCCTTGTCTAGTTTTCTAAGAATAGTCAATAAGAAAATAAGTGTAGAGTTTCTGATGGTGAGGGTTCCTTGTTTAGTTTTCTAAGAATAGTCAATAGAAAAGTCAATGGCTAGACCTTAGGCTACTAAAGAGGAAAAACTGAACCTCAACCAAAAGTGAGGTCAACAAATAGACCCCCAATAGGTGTGGTGTGCTGGGCAAACACACCGCGCGTATTGGCGTTGACCAACGAGATCAACAAAAACAAATAAAAACTCCTAAGTTAACATACCCCGAAGTATCTGTAGAATTATGTGTGTGATTTGTTTCCGCTGAGGAAATTAGTAGGTGCATATTTGATCAAGTCAAGAAGTAGGGACTCTCACTGGGGATTGGAGAGTAGATTTTGAGTTATGAAATTTCAGAAATTTCTAGAGGATGGGGATCAGTATGCAAGTGTTGACCCCGAGGTGGGAATTGAAATTTCAGTATCAATTTTGAAAAGAAAGGAAGAGTCGGAATTTAGGTATCGACCTCAAAAGATGAGAATCAGCATTTAGGTACTGATTCAAAAATGAGATTTGAAATTTAGGTATCAATCTCAAGGAGAGAGTCAAAATTTAGGTATCGACCTCAAAAGATGAGAATCAGAATTTAGGTACTGATTCAAAAATGAGATTTGAAATTTAGGTATCAATCTCAGGAAGACAGTCAGAATTTAGGTATCGACCTCGAAAGATGAGAATCAGAATTTAGGTACTGATTCAAAAATGAGATTTGAAATTTAGGTATCAATCTCAAGGAGAGAGTTGAAATTTAGGTATCGACCTCAAAAGATGAGAATCACAATTTGGGTACTGACTCAAAAATGAGATTTGAAATTTAGGTATCAATCTCAAGGAGAGTCGAAATTTAGGTATCGACCTCAAAAGATGAGAATCAAAATTTAAGTACTGACTCGAAAATGTGAGAATTGAAATTTAGGTATCAATCTCAAGGAGAGAGTCGGAATTTAGGTATCGACCTCGAAAGATGAGAATCAAAATTTAGTTACTGGTTCAAAAATGAAAGAATTGAAATTTAGGTATCAATCTCAGGGAGAGTCAAAATTTAGGTACCGACCTCGAAAGATGAGAATCAGAATTTAGGTACTGATTCAAAAATGAGATTTGAAATTTATGTATCAATCTCAAGGACAGAGTCGAAATTTAGGTATCGACCTCGAAAGATAGGAATCAGAATTTAGGTACTGATTCAAAAATGACATTTAAAATTTAGATATCAATCTCAGGGAGAGAGTCAAAATTTAAGTATCGGTCTCGAAAGATGAGAATCAGTATTTAGGTACTGATTCAAAAATGAGATTTGAAATTTAGGTATCAATCTCAAGGAGAGAGTTGAAATTTAGGTATCGACCTCAAAAGATGAGAATCAGAATTTAGGTACTGACTCAAAAATCTAAGAATTGAAATTTAGGTATCAATCTCAAGGAGGGAGTCAAAATATAGGTATTTACCTCAAAAGATGAGAATCAGAATTTAGGTACTGACTCGAAAATGTGAGAATTGAAATTTAGGTATCAATCTCAAGGAGAGAGTTGAAATTTAGGTATCAACCTTAAAAAATGAGAATAAAAATTTAGGTACTGACTCGAAAATGTGAGAATTGAAATTTAGGTATCAATCTCAAGGAAAGAGTTAAAATTTAGGTATCGACCTCGAAAGATGAGAATAACAATTTAGGTACTAACTCGAAAGGTGAATTGAAATTTATAAAGAGCTTGTGCTGTTGAATTTGCAGAAGTGTGTCATGTGGAAATGTTGATTTTGTTGAGAAGATTTGTAGAGCTTTGTGGGGTTTTGTGCATAATACAAAATTCCACGGGGATGTGAAGAGAGTTAATGCAGATAAAGATGGTTGTGTTGCACGCACAAAGAGTAAGAAACTCTGAAAATGAGAGAATCCACTCAACAGATTTTTATCACATTTAATTTTTAAAATATGTCTTTAAAGTTTTAATTTTAATTGGTTGATTTTTTCTTAAAAGATAAATTTGTTTTATTGTTTATTTATTTGATGATTATTTTTATTTGAATTTAATTTATTGTTAAAGAATTGTTGTTTCATTCTTTGTTCATTGAAATTCTAAACCAATGTGTGGTTCGTGGCTTTCATCCATCGCACAAAAAGACAACTGACAAAAAGGCACATTTATGAGAGAAAATTACCATTAATCTACTTCAATAAAGACGTTACAGATCGAACATATGCTAATGCCTTAAAAGGTACAATATATAGTCCATGTCAAAATATATTTAGAACATCTCATGCTATGAATACATTGTAGGCTGAACAAATCAAATATATATCATGTTGCTAAAAAAAGTGAACCCTCTGATCGTCTGTACTAGGATGACGAGCTCCTGATCAAGCAGACCTTCTAAGTCATGCTCCAGGATAAGAGTTCCCTTCGCATGTACTTAGAGGTACAACCCTCTCATAGCTCGTACGACAGTAGCTCTTCCAGTTTCGAGTCCAGCTGGAATCCATATGGCATTTTGCTGTCATCCATCCTGCGGAAATTCACAGACACCCTACGGTGTCGTACCCCTAGAATGCAATGTTTGAAAATGTCTGCACCGTTGCCTTTAAGAATGAGTACTAAACCGATCGGTAGAGGAATTTCCACAGAACCTTTGAACTCACCAGGGCCAACGACATCAATTTCTTTACCAAATAAAATCATGATGATCAATGTGTGGAGGAATGCAATCACCCTCTTCATATATATTGATAATACAACTATTGGGAATGCATGTAGTAGGTAGAATATTCCATTTGACCATTCTTTTGATCATCCACTTTATCATTGGCGGTAGCGGATCTACTTTATCGTGCCTGAGGATCCTAGGTGGATTCCCCTGTCTGTCATTTGTGAAGTTGTAACCACAGCCGCACTGGATGGTGATCCTTCCTTTTCCTCTCATCCATTTCTTTGGCTTAGAATATGTTCTTTCCATAAAAAGGCTCGCTCAGCCTCTATCTCTTAAATCAAAGAAACAGTCCAAAATGCTTCTTTCATCACTTTCGGAGAAAACCCTGGTATACAGCTCCAGGCCTTCCAGTATGTTAATGAACTTTCCCTGAACTTCTTCATAAAACTCGAATTCTCTTTTATTTTGATTTACTTGTCTTGTAGTACTCTATCATACCAGGGGTTGGCAGCTGTCGCAGGTGTTCCTTCCTTCGAGCATTGGCAAGAACCCAAACTGGCGCTGGTTGATTTGGAACATGAGATTTGGCTTCTAGCGGGATGTAAGACCCTAGGCTCCATGGTACATACTGATCTGTCCCCAATGGGACATATGCTCATCCATCATAAAATCTGAAGTCTGAGACCCATTGGTGCTTGAGGTATACTCTTTCAATATACTGAAACGCTGTAAATATAGAACATTGCATTCCGGGCATTCTAAAAACGCGCACGTGGCTGATGTCTCGGTCGGTATTTCAATGTTGCACATCGGGTAACCCTTGCATAAAACATCTGAAACTGAAAGTGTATTTGACTCTGTCACGAACCCTGGTTCTTCATCTGCGGTGGGTAGGCTAGCAGAAGTTTCTTTCAGGTCTGGATCATAAATATGCCCCTCGGGAATAGGGGTGAGCAAGTTGTTCGTCTCTCTCTAGCGTCTGCGTTCTTGTCGTAGAAAAGCCCTCTGCTTCTTGCGGCTGGCGTTCCTGCATTGCGTCCTACAAAGCGAAGTACTTGACATTCATTTGTTATTGGCGACTACTAGACCCCCGACTCGTGTAGCTACCATGGAGGCCAGACGGCTGGGTCCTTCCATCAGATCTTGCTCGTTATCATGTTCTTTCCTTTGTGTGATACATTATCTTTAGCAGTCACCCTCAGCAGTGAAGGCAATCCCTCTTTCTCCCAGCAGCTGACAACATCCATGAGAGGACCTTCGTAGTCCATGTCAACCTGGTTAAAATCCATGTTGAAGTCTATGGTACCGCCCTGCGGCGCCATCTCCTCATTTAGTGCGAGGCTCCAGCCATCCTTGAAAGCAAAGATCAGCCTATGTCGCGACATTTTTCTGCAGACAATAGGAAAATGTCAGTGGGCTGAAACTTGTCATGAACAAGAACAAAACAAAGTATTTATTGAAGTGAATTTTAACTTATTTTAGTGAAATGAATTTTTTATTTATGTATGAGTTCTGTTTAATTTAGTGGAAATTTAAGTTCAAAATGTAGAAAAGAGAAAATTTGAAGTTTAAAAATTCTTTCTCAAAATTTTCATTATATTGAGGTTAATTACAAAATTTGTACATGATCATAGACATTTGGCCACATAAATAACTCTAAAACAATCAAAGTTTCCAAAGTTTCAAAGCAAGCAGAGGCAAGCGGCGTCAGGTTGTTTAATAAGTTTTCAGATATCGTCTGTTTATTAAGAACATGGGTCTTTCGCCCTGAAAGTCCACTAATTGGTAGGCTCCTCCTATATAGATCTTTTCAATGACAAATGGTCCCTCCCAAGTTGGCTCAAATTTTCTATCTATTTTGCGGCGTGCAAGTATAGGCCTTTTGAGCACAAGTACGAGGTCACCAACTTTGAATGCCCTTGGGCGGACCAATTTGTCATTGGCTTGTGCCATCTTTGCCTGGTAAAGCTCCAAATGTTATTGTGCTTCTAGTCGTTTTCCTTTAAGAATTTCTAGTTCTTCAAGTTTGAGTTTTGCGCTTTCTTCCATTGTAAGTTGGTTGGCAACTATGACTCTGAGAGATGGTGTCTGGATTTCTAGCGGTAGCACGACCTCGGACCCATACACGAGCATATAAGGTGTAGATTTAGTGGGAGTCATGAAAGTCGTCTGGTAGGTCCACAATGCTTCTGATAGTTTGTTATGCTAATCCCTTTTATTTTCATGCAGTGTTTTCTTCAAAATCTATACCAGTGTTTTGTTAAAAGCCTCGGCCAGACCATTTGCTCTAGGATAGTAAATCGTAAAGTATCTCCAATCTATCCCGTGTCTTTTGATAAAATTATTGATCTTTGTACTTCTGAAAGTTGTCCCATTGTTGGAAATTATTCTTCGCGATACTCCAAAACAATAGACGATTTGGCTTTTGAAAAATTAAAGGACGTGCTATGCCGTAACTTCACGTAACGGTACTGCCTCTGCCCATTTGAAAAAGTAATCTGTAGCGGCAAGTATAAGCCTGTGTCCTCTGGAAGATGGAGGGTCTATCAGACCTATTATGCCCGTGCCCCAACACTTGAATGGCCACGAGACAACAGTTTGGTGTAGCAAATTTGGAGGCTGGTGTAAGACCATCCCATGCACTTGGCATTGGTAACATTTTCTGGCTATATCCATGCAATTAGACATCATTGTTGGCCAATAATATCTGAGTCTTTTGATCTTCATTTTCATTTTCAGCCCTGACTGGCGAGCGCCACACAATCTGACATGTACCTCTTTGACAACATTCAGTGCTTCGACTCTACTCAAACACCGTAGCCACATTTGTTATAATGATCTTCTGTATAGAAAATTTCCCATCAGGGCCCAAGACATAGCCCTTCTTGTGATGTGGTGCACCTCAGACTTGTCTCCTTGCAGATTTCCAGTACGCAAATATTCTATTAATAGACTGCATCAATATTCGTTGATGTCTGCAACTGTATTTATTTTTTTTCCAAGTTTGTGTAGAGTTTTGAAGTCGATTCAAGAAAAGACTCGTCTCCCTTGCACTGTGACTTCAATGGAATCTTCCAAAGGATACGACATTTCTTTAGCAAGTTTTGCTAAAGCGTCGGCATGGGCATTATCTTCCCTAGGAATTTGGTGGAAAGTTACATTAGAAATCTGCTCCAGAAGCTTCATCGTGTACTAATGGTATTCTGCTAATCTTGGTTTCAAAATTCTGTATTGTCCGGCGACTTGCTGGATAACGAGTTGGAGTCGCCATAAAAGGCAATGTTTTTTATATCCATTGAGATTGTCATTTCCAACCTAATGATTAAAGCTTCATATTCTACTTCATTTTTTGTGCACGACTGTATCAAATGGTAAGAGAACCTCATCATACCCTTATTTGGTGTGATAAAGATCAAACCAATCCTTGCTTTGCTTATTATAACTATGTCTGATCCTTCGTCTTTTCTAGCTGATGAAGCACCATCAAAGTACATTTCCCAGTGTTCTGCACTGTAGAATTCCATTTGTAATATTTGCTCGTCTGGTAACTAGTCATTGAGAGAAGATTCAGCTGGCAGTGGGTGTTCAACGAGAAATTCTGCTAGTATTTGTCCCTTGATAGCACGGAGGGGAACAAAAGGTATATCAAATTTCAATAAGATCATTGACCATGTTGCTAAACATCTGTAGTGTTGGTCAGGTCATCAGATACTGCACGGATTAACTTTCAAAATTAGGGTTATCTTATGAGAAAGCATGTAATGTCTAAGCTTTTGGGCAGCAAAAATTAACGTCAGACAATGCTTCTCAATTGGTGGTTACCTTATCTCCGTCGGTATTAAGCTGACCACTCAAGTAGTAGAGTGCATTTTCTTTACCCTCATCATTGACTTGGGCTAAGAGGACTCCGAGAGAGTCATCTAAAGTTGCAGTATAAAGTATCAACGGTTTCCCTAGGATAGGGGTTGCCAAGATAGGAGGTGTCATTAAATATTGTTTGACGTCCTCAAAAGCCCGCTGGAATTTCTCTTCTCAAACGAATTTGAAATTAATGCCGAGAAAGGCTGACACCTACTTGAGAGATTAGAAATAAAGCGTCTCAGATATGTCAACTTCCCCTGGAAGGAACGTAGTTGTTTCAAGGTTTTAGAAGGAGGCATTTCCAAGATAGCTTTAATCTTATCTGGGTCGATCTCAATTCCTCAATGAGGGACAATGAATCATAGAAATTTTCCAGAGGTAACGCTAAAGGCGCACTTTAAGGGATTCATTTTAAGGTCACATCATCGTAACCGTTCGAACATGATCCTCAAATCATACAAATGGTCTATTTTTTGTTTACTTTTGATAACAAAATCATCCACATAGCATTCTACTTGGTTGTGAATGAGGTCGTCAAAAATCTTCGTCATTGCACGCTGATATGTTGCTCCAGCGTTCTTTACGCCGAACAGCACCACTGTGTAGCAAAAAATTCCAATCGGTGTTCTGAAGGTTGTAAGTGCTGCATCCTTGGGAGCCATCTTGATTTGGTTGTATCCCGATGATCCGTCATTTCATGTGTTGAAGCGATATCCACCATGATCTCTGGTATTGGTAGTGGAAACTTGTCTTTTGGACATGCCTTGTTCAAATCTCTAGAGTCGACACAAACACAGATCTGCCCATTTTTCTTCTTAACAGGTACAATGTTGGTTAACCACGTGGGGGTATTGTTCTTCTTTAACAAAGTTAGCGTCTATTAATTTCCTCACCTCGACGATGACTTGTTGTTCTATTTCAGGGTGCATTCTCCTGGGTGCTTGTTTTACTGAGGTTCTGTTCTTGTCCACCCAAAGTTTATGGACTGCAACCTCTGTTGACAGTTCTGGCATTTTATTGTAGCTCCATGCGAAGCAATCTTTGAATTTTGTCAATAGTTTGATCAATTTTATACATTCTTCGTCATTGAGTAGAGAACTTATAAATATGGGTCAGGGTTGTTCTTCAGTCCTAAGGTTAATCTCTTTCAATTCATCAACAGTAGATTTAATTTCCTCCTCAAATTCTAACAGAGCATCTTCTATCGGTTGATCAGTACAATCATCCTCTATATCGAGGTAATCCTCTTCTGACTCGCCAGAACAACCATGCAAAATTTAGAATCATCGACTGGTCTGACTGTACCAAATCCGAGACCCTCTTTTGAATTTGGAGTTCGATTTTTACCATTCCATAGTTTTTCAAAAAGTTGAAATTTATCTTTTGGCATTTGTTTTGGTAAGTGTCTCTATTGAATTAACTTTTGAACACAAGGCGAGAAGTAACCAAAAAGCAATTCCATTAATTCATTAAAATCAACATCCAAATTTACATGTTTTTCAAGCTCAGTAGAGGTAGAAGCCCGGTAAAATTTGATCAGATTTGAACCAATACTACGGACTTCCTTGACCTCTAAACTCTCCACCTTTTGAGGGAGAATTGGAGTGAGGGTCATAGCATTCACATAGTGGTTTATCCGATCATATAATGTTTCATATTCATTCTTTTCTGTATCTTCTAGAGATATCTCGTACTAAGGTCTCTTCCATCTTGTCATCATTATTTCATCTTCAGAACTGTCTTCATTACCAATATTGATAGTTGGCCTAGTCCACTCAATAATTAAATTGGTTCTTCCTCGTCCACATCCCCGACCTCAACCTCGGGTGCGCGAACTAAAAGAACCTTCACCAACTTGTTGTAAGGGAGTGGTGGAAGATTACTGAAGCGGAGTTAAATGACCTCCTCTTTGTAATTCTTCTGAATCTTCATCTTTATTTGTGATAACTTCACGAGAGAAGACAATCTTATTTGGAGGCGCGTAGTAGGCAATATCTTCATGGATATCAACTTCATGCACTGAAAATGGTTGTAGGTCTCCCTTGATACAATTCTTTTAATCATCTTTGCTGTATTTGATGGACTGGTGTAGAGATGATGGAACCATATTGTGCTCATGAATCTACAGTCAACCCAATAGAGCGTTAAAAGAGGTCTCAGCGTTGATGATGTGAAATTTAGCGGTTGTCACAAGCTCTCCAACCTTCATAAGCAATGTAATTGATCCGAGGGCTCTTTCTCCCTTTTGGTTGAATCTTCTTAACATCATCTTATCGGCCGTAAACTCTTAATATCCAAATAGGCCAATGTCTGTAAGCTCATCAAGTTAAGAGATGCTCCGGGATCCACCAAAACTTTGTATAACACAAAATCTGCCAATGCTGACGGAGATGTAGAGTGGACGGTTGTGGTCGGTGGTACCGAGCAGCAAGTCTTCATCTGTGAAGGATACCCCAGGCTGTTCTTTCAATGAACAAACTTCATTTGAGGATGTGCTGGCCAACTGAGCTAAATAAATTTCTGGTTCAAGTAATGCTATAACCAGAGACTCTCTCATCTCATTTGACAGGATCAGAGCGTCGTAGCTGCTTAGTCGGGCCTGCAACTTCCTAAGATGAGCTAGCACGTTGTAGTCGACCAAAGAAAAGTATGTTGAGATTTTCATACCTATTTTACACTGACTTTGATGATATTGCACTTTAAAGAAATGTATTTTTGATGTTTTGTTGCAGGTACGTTGAATTATGGTCATTGGAGCAAAAAGATGCAAAAAGGAGCGAATTTGGAGCGAAAATGACCAAAATAAGAAGATTTGAACTAAGGCGCCAACGACGAGCCCAACGGCTCCGACGACGGTTTTTTTCCCGAGAGTTTAGAATCAAATATTCCAAAATGTCGTCAACAGCGCCCTCGAGGCCATCGATGGCGAGATCGGCTATTATCTCAACAGGTGCATTGAATGTGGATGATTTTTAAGGGGATGCTTAGGCAACTCTTGGGAAAACTCTTCTACAACTTTAAGAGAAACTTTTGGCTGAAGATTGAGAGAGGGGGGAGGAAGTTGAAGAGAGTAGAGAGTGTGTTGAGTGTAGAGAGTTTAATTTAAAGTTAGATTGTGAGGAATTCTTTGAGAGATTGTAAGAGTGGAGAAAAAGTGAGAGATTTCTTCCTCCTTACCGCTTTGAAGAAGAATTTTGTGTACTGAAAAGGAAGAGATTCAGAGAAACTTCGAGGAGTTTGCTTGGGGAGAAATTAGAGATAAGTGGAATTTACTTTTTGTAGTTTGTATGACTTTGCTTTTATATATAAATTCTGAGTTTTGTTGTATCTTCCCCAAGAGTTTTGAGTAGTTTTCTCTATCTTTCTCTTTGTCTTGAGATTTTGTGAAATGGTAATTTGAATTGGTTGAGCCTTGAGAATGTTAAAGAAGTTGTGATGATCATTCACTTCGATCTTAATTTACTTTCAATCTGACCAATTGATTTGTTAAAATATGTTGAGTTTCACCGAAATGGTAATTTGAATTGGTGAAGCCATAAAAATGTTTAATAAATTGTGATGATCTTTTCACTTCAATATTAATTACTTTCAATCTGGCCCAATTGATTTGTTAAAATATGTTGAGTTTTACAACTAAAGTGAATGGTGAAGTCATGAAAATGTTTAAGAAATTGTGATGATCTTTTCACTTCGATCTTAATTTACTGAAGCCATGAAAATGTTTGAGAAATTGTGATGATCTTTTCACTTCGATCTTAATTTACTTTCAAATCTGGAATTGATTTGTTTAAAATATGTTGAGTTTTACAACCGAATAATTGGCAAAACCATGAAAATGTTTTTGGTAATTTGAATTGGTGAAGCCATGAAAATGTTAAAGAAATTGTGATGATCTTTTCACTTCAATCTTAATTTATTGGAGCCATGAAAATTTTAAAAAAATTATGATGATCTTTTCACTTCGATCTTAATTTACATGAAGCCATGAAAATGTTTGAGAAATTGTGATGATCTTTTCACTTCGATCTTAATTTACTTTCAAATCTGCCCAATTGATTTGTTAAAATATGTTGAGTTTTACAACTAAAGTGAAGATTACATCTAAGATTCATGGAGGTCAAAAAAATGTTTAAGAAATTGTGATGATCTTTTCACTTTGATCTTAATTTATTTTCAATCTGGTCATAAATGTTAAAGAAGTTGTGATGATCTTTTCACTTTGATCTTAATTTACCTTCAATCTGGCCAATAATGTTTAAGAAATTGTGATGATCTTTTCACTTTGATCTTAATTTGCTTTCAATTTGACCAATTATTTGTTAAAATATGTTGAGTTTTACAACTAAAGTGAAGATTACATCCAAGATTGAGGGAGGTTTTAAAATATGTTGAGTTTTACAACTAAAGTGAAGATTACATCCAAGATTTATGGAGGTCAAAATAAAATATGTTGAGTTTTACAACTAAAGTGAAGATTACATCCAAGATTTAGGGAGGTCAAAGCCATTGGAAGTATGTTGAGTTTTACAACTAAAGTGAAGATTACATCCAAGATTCAGGGAGATCAAAGCCCTTAGAAATTGGGTGCAAATAAATAGGGAAATGGTTGAGTTTTACAACTAAAGTGAAGATTACATCCAAGATTCAAGGAGGTCAAAGCCCTTGGAAATTGGGTGCAAATAAATATGTTTTACAACTAAAGTGAAGATTACATCCAAGATTCAGGGAGGTCAAAGTCCTTGAAAGTTGAGTGCAAATAAACAGGGAAATAAAATTATCGGGCGTAGAATTGAAGATTTTAGAGTGACAGACTAAAATCCTCATTTTGGTCCTATCGTTTGGGTGCTGAAGTATAGATGTTAGCCCTCAGGCGATGGGAATGTGGGAGCTCTGAAGTGACAGCCGGTATCCTCCCTGTCAAGCCACAGATTTAGTAAACAAGCATAGGATTAGTCAATATTCTTTATGCCTTGACCAAAGGGTAAAGAATAAGTATGCTTCTATTTGGCATAATCTAATTTGAACTAATTCACTTTATCCATTCACTTTAATTTCTTAAANGGGAAATAAAATTATCGGGCGTAGAATTGGAGATTTTAGAGTGAAAGACTAAAATCCTCAATTTGGTCCTATGATTTGGGTGCTAAAGTGTAGATGTTAGCCGTCAGGCGAGGGGAACGTCGGAGCTTTGAAGTGAGAGCTGGTATCCTTCCAACCTAGCCGCAGATTCAGTAACCAAGCATACGTCAATGTTCTTTATGCCTGGACCAAAGGGTAAAGAATAGGTATGCTCCTATTTGGCACAATTCAATGTTCTTTATGCCTGGACCAAAGGGTAAAGAATAGGTATGCTCCTATTTAGCACAATACAATTTAAACTAATTCACTTTATCCATCCACTTTAATTTCTTGACAAGGAGAAGGATNTTCACATTAGAAACTTTATTAGTAGAATTAGTTATTTTAGAGTTATTAAAATTACATATTTATTTCAATTGCCTGATAGTGACAGATAAATAATTTGAATTTATATTGTTGTGATTAAGTATTGATTTTCTAAAATCTTAGTTCATAGCCTCTAATATTACTCCTTATGGGATCGATATCCAGGACCCCATTAGAGTCCTACATTACTTGAGCGATACGTATACTTGCGTTGATAAGTGTGACTTTGCAATTATTGAATATTATATATACATCTTTATCAAATTTATAACCGCTATTAAAATTTTGGTGTCGTTGCCGAGGAATTAGATCTTCTAGTAGCAGTATCAAATTCTTGTATTTTTAAGCATATATAAAGTTGTTGTCATGTTTTTGGTGTCGTTGTCAGGGAGTAAACAAGAATCATAATTAGAGTAATAGACAAATTGAGACTATTAGAAAACCTTTACTTGAATTGCAACTTATTTTCATATTTAGTTAACTGTTTTTCAATATACTGATTTCAATTGTATGCATAAATTTGGAGCTGAAAATCTTATACCCTACGATTCAAAATTATAACGCACTGTTAGAAGAATTAGAAAACAAAGAAGAGAACCTAAAAATCCTGACACAATGGAAAATAATGTGAACAATCAAGGAATAGAAAATGAACACCAACCTAGACCTCTGCGACATTATGCAAATCCTACAGCAGATGAAATTCACTTATCAATCCAAAATCCTGATGTAGTTGCTAATTCATTTAAGCTTAAATATGCTATTATCCAAATGGTACAAACAGTCAATTTGGAGGTACACCAAATAAATATCCTAATTTACACCTCACTAGCATTTTAGAACTTTGTGTTACCTTTAAATATGACAGAGTTTCGAACGATGTTGTTAGACTTACACTTTTTCCTTTTTCACTTGGGGATAAGGCTAAGATGTGGTTAAATTCGTTAGCACCGGGATCTGATAGAACTAGAGGAGAACTTTCACAGAATTTTTTATCCAAATATTTCCCTCCATCCAAAATTGCTAAACTTAGAAAAGACATAAAATCGTTTTGTCAGATTGATGGAGAGTCAATATACGAAGCTTGGGAGAGATTTAAAGATCTTCTTAGAAAGTGCCCTCATGATTCGCTACCNTATCTATGTTAGCTTCACAGATTGCTACAATATCAAAGAAATTTGATCATTATGAAATGAATTATTCTCCAACACCTCTTATGATGGAAGAGAATTCATCTGGGCAATTTGTGAATGTTCAACCTTCATGTGAGACTTTAAATGCTATTAATAGAGCCAACAACCATTCNCCTCTGAAAGGGTAAATCCTAAAAGAGTAGCTAGTATCCATGATTCTGATGCAATATCTATGTTAGCTTCAATGATTACTGTAATGTCAAAAAAATCAGATCATTATGGAATAAATTTTTCTCCAACACTTACTATGATGGAAGAGAATTCATCTGGGCAAGTTGTGGGATGTTCAACCTTCGTATGAGACTTTAAATGCTATTAATAATAGACCCAACAACCCTTATTTAAACTATTATAACCCAGGTTGGAAGAATCATCCTAATTTTAATTGAAATAACAACTCTTCTACAAATCAACAATGGGAAAACAACCTNAAGAGTAGCTAGTATCCATGATTCTGATGCAATATCTATGTTAGCTTCATAGATTGTTGCAATATCAAAGAAGTTAGATCATTACTAGATGAATTATTCTTCAACACATCCTATGATGGAAGAAAATTCATCTAGGCAACTTGTGGATGTTCAACCTTCATATGAGACCTTAAATGCTATTAATAGACCCAACATCCCATATTCAAATTATTATAACCCAGGTTCGAAGAATCATCCAAATTTTAATTGGAATAACAATTCTTCTAGAAATCAACAATGGGCAAACAACCCATGAACCCATTAGGTAATTCATTCAACCAGGTTCTACAAATCAACAATGGGCAAACAACTCAGTAAACCCATTAGGACATTCATCCAACCAAAAAAATGTACTATAGACCTTCTTATCCTTCAGGATTTAACAGTAATACTCAAATTAAGGAGAAGAAGTTGTCTATGGAAGAGATGATATTAAACATGGGTCAACAATTACTGAATCAAGGAAATTAATTGCAAATTCAAGAAAATCAATTACAACGTCAAGGAACTGCTTTTAAGAATATTGAAAACCAATTTGGGCATATCGCTACTGCGCTTAGTAACCAAACATTAGGAACTTTTTCGAGTGATGTGGAACCAAATCATAAAGATCAAGGAAAAGAACAAATCAAGGCGATTCAATTACAAAGAGGGAAGGAATTAGAGACAAGAGTGCAAAAAGAAATAAAAACTGAAAAAGAGAAAGTGGATCCTAAAGAAAAGGATCATGAGTACCCAGATTTAGAGTATCCATTTACACCAATGAAAATTACTGTGGATAAACCTCCACCATCTTTTCCTCAAAGTTTGAAGCAACACAAACAGAATAAACAATTTTTCAAATTTTAAGAAATTCTTAAGAAGTTAACAGTGAACATTCCCTTCGTAGAAGCTTTAGAGCAAATGCCCAATTATGTGAAATTTATGAAAGATATTCTGAACAACAAAAGGAAGTTCACAAACAACGAAACTGTTGCACTTAGCAAAGAGTGTAGTACAATTATTCAGAAAAAGCTTCCTGAAAAAAGTAAAAGACCTTGGTAGCTTGCTATCGGTGAAAGATTTTATGAAAGAGCTTTATGTGACTTGGGAGCCAGCATTAATCTTATGCCTCTATCAATTCNTCAAGGAAATCAGTTACAAAATCAAGGAACTGCTATCAAGAATATTGAAAATCAATTGGGGCATATTGCTACCGCGCTTAGTAACCAAACATTGAGAACTTTTCCTAGTACTGTGGAACTTAATCCTAAAGATCAAGAAAAAGAACAGATAAAAGTGATACAATTATGAAGTGGAAAAGAATTGGAAATAAGAGTGCAGAAAGAAACATAAACTGAAAAAGAGAAAGTGGATACGGAAAAAGAAAAGGATCATTAATATCCAGATTTAGAATATTCACTTACACCAATGAAAATTCAGCACCGTTTCCTCAAAGATTGAAGCAACTCAAAAAGGATAAACAATTTTCCAAGTTTATAGAAATTCTTATGAAATTAACGGTAAATATTCCCTTTGTAGAAGCTTTAGAGCAAATGTCCAATTATGTGAAGTTTATGAAAGATATTTTGAACAAGAAAAGGAAGTTCACTAATAATGAGATTGTTGCACTTAGTGAAGAGTTAGTGCAATTATTCAAAAAAGCTTCCTAAAAAATTAAAAGATTCAGATAGTTTCACTATATTGTGTGCTATCGGTGAAAAATTTTATGGAAGAGCTTTATGTGATTTGGGAGCCAGCATTAATCTTATGCCTCTATCAATCTTCAAAAAATTAGGATTAGGAGAAGTCTCGCCTACTTCTGTAACTCTTCAGTTAGCGGATCATTCAATTACTTATTCTAAGGGAGTTATAAAAGATGTGTTAGTAAAAGTTGATAAATTTATCTTTCATGTGGATTTCATTTTTTTAGATATTAAGGAGGATAAGGAAATACCTATCATTTTAGGGAGACCATTTTTATTCATTGTTTTAGATATGGAGGAAGATAAAGAAATACCTATCATTTTAGGGAGACCATTTTTTGTTTTAGATATGGAGGAAGATAAGGAAATACCTATCATTTTAGGGAGACCATTTTTTGCTATTGTTTTAGATATGGAGGAAGATAAAGAAATACCTATCATTTTAGGGAGAGCATTTTTAACTACCTTATTTTAGATATGGAGAAAGATAAAAAAATACCTATCATTTTAGGGAGACCATTTTTAGCTACTCGAAAAGCTATGATAGATGTTCAAAAAGGAGAATTAACTATGAGAGTTAATGATCAAGAAGTGGCTTTTAACATTGCAAAATCTATGAAAAGGAAGATAAAGAAATACCTATCATTTTAGGGAGACCATTTTTAGCTACTGGAAAAGCTATTGAGATGTTCAAAAAGGAGAATTAACTATGAGAGTAAATGATCAAGAAGTGACTTTTAACATTGTGAAATCAGATGTTCAAAAGGGAGAATTAATTATGAGAGTTAACGATCAAGAAGTGACTTTTAACATTGTGAAATCTATGAAATACACTACTATTGAAAGAAATAATGAATGTTTTTGCATGGAAATTAGTGAACATCTAATGAACGAGCATTTTAAAGAACATTTTGAAGAGAAAGACAATTTGAAGACAGAGATGAAGTTATTTTGGATGAAATCAAAAATAAAGAATTAGATTATGTTCAGGAAAGATTTGAGATGCTGGATTTTACAAGAAATGCTGATAAGAAATCTAGTTCCATCAATTATAAAACCATCTGAACTTGAGTTAAAAATATTGTCTAATCACTTAAAGTATGCGTTTCTGGGAAACTCATCTACACTACCTATTACCATATCTTCAGAATTAAATGATTGCAAGAGCAAAGACTCTTGGATAGTACATTACATATTATTATATCTTCAGAATTAAATGATTTACAAGAACAAAGACTGATAGATACCTTGAAAAGATATAAGAAAGCTTTTGGTTGGACCTTAGCTGATATTAAGGGAATCAATCCTTCAATAAAGAAAGCTTTTGGTTGGACCTTAGCTGATATTAAAGGAATCAGTCCTTCAATCTGTATGCACAAGAAAGCTTTTGGTTGGACCTTAGCTGATATTAAGGGAATCAATCCTTCGATCTGTATGCACATAATGATATGAAAGCTTTTGGTTGGACCTTAGCTGATATTAAGGGAATCAGTCATTCGATCTGTATGCACAAAATTATATTAGATGAACAATATAAACTGAGAGTTGATCCACAAAAGAGATTAAATCCAACGATGAAAGAAGTAGTTAAGAAGGAAATTTTGAAATGGTTAGACACTGAAATTATATATCATATTTTAGATAGTATGTGGGTAAGTTTAATTCATTGTATTCCTAAGAAAGGAGTGATTGTTGAGACAAAAAAAACAACGAATTAATACCTATCAGACAAGTTACTGGGTGGCGTATTTGTATTGATTATAGAAAATTAAACACTGCCACTAGGAAATATCAGACAAGTTACTGGGTGGTGTATTTGCATTGATTATAGAAAATTAAACACTGCCACCAAGAAAGATGACTTCCCTTTACCCTTTTTAGACAAAATAGTAGATGGACTTGCTGGGCACAAATATTTTTTTGTTTTTTAGATGGATATACTAGTTACCAACAAATTCGTATTGCTCATGAGGATCAAGAAAAGCCATTTACTAGTCCTTTTGGAACTTTTGCTTTTCAAAGAATGCCTTTTGGATTATGTAATGCATTGGATATATCGGTTACCATCAAATTGCTATAACTCCAAAGGATCAAGAAAAGACAACATTTATTTACCATAAAATTCCTATTGCTCATGAGGATCAAGAAAAGACAACATTTACTAGTCCTTTCGAAACTTTTGCTTTTCGAAGAATGTCTTTTGGATTATGTAATGCACCTGCAACATTCCAGAGATATATGATGTTTATATTTAGTAAGTTAATTAATGATGGATTGAAAGTATTTATAGATGATTTCTCTGTATTTGGAACATCATTTGACGCATACTTAAATTACCTTGAAAAAGTTTTAGATGATTTCTCTGTATTTGGAACATCATTTGACACATGCTTAAATTATCTTGAAAAAGTTTTGAAATGCGAAAGAACTAATTTAGTTCTAAATTGGGAGAAATGTCAATTTATGGTTGCACGAGGAATTGTGTTATGACATAAAATTTCAGAAAATGGTATGGAAACAGACCCTGCAAAAATTCAAGTTATATCTAAATTAACACCTACTAATGTAAGAGAGGTTAGGAGCTTTCTTGGACATGCTGGTTCTTACAGGCATTTTATTAAAAAAAATTCAAAAATTACTAAATCGTTATGTCAACTTTTAGAAAATGACAAGAAATTTGAATTTACTGAACAGTGTTTAAATGCCTTTGAGTTATTAAAATAAAAATTAATCATAACCCTTATTATAGTTTCACCTAACTGGGAGAAACCATTCGAACTGATGTGCTATACTAGTGATTATGCTATTGGAGCTATTCTTGGATAAAGGTATGAAATGATTTTTAAAGTTATATACTACGCTAGTAAAACTCTTAATGATGCTCAAATTAACTATATTATTACTGAAAAAGAGTTACCGACTATTTTGTATGCTTTAGACAAATTTAGATCTTANGTTGGTTTTTACAGGCGTTTTATTAAAGATTTTTCAAAAATTACCAAATCTCTATGCCAACTTTTAGAAAAGAACAAGAAATTTGAAATTACTGAAAGCTATTTAAATACCTTTGAGTTATTAAAGAACAAAATTAATCACAGCCCCTATATTAGTTTCACCTAACTGGGAGAAACCATTTGAACTGATGTGTGATGCTAGTGATTATGCTAGTGGAGCTGTCCTTGGAAAAAGATATGAAAGATTTTTAAATTTATATACTACGCTAGTAAAACTCTTAATGATGCACAAATTAATTACACTGTTACTGAAAAAGAGTTACTGACCATTATGTATGCTTAAGATAAATTTAGATCTTATTTAATGGGAGCTAAATGTGTTGTGCATATTGATCACTCTGCTATTAAATATCTGATGCAAAAGAAGGAAAGGACTAAATGTGTTGTGCACACTAATCACTCTGCTATTAAATATCTGATGCAAAAGAAGGATACCAAACCAGGGCTAATTATATGGATACTTTTGATGCAAGAATTTGATTTTGTGGTTATTGATAAAAAGGGAATTGATAATCAAATTGCTGATCATTTGTTGAGATTAGAAAATCTTGAATTATGTGACACCAACAATGAAATTATATAAAGTTTCCCTGATGAACAACTTTATAATATTAATGAGTGGAAAATATTATGGTATGTTGATATTGTTAATTATATTGTAAGTGATATTTTGCCACCTATGCTGACATTGCAATAACAAAAAAAATTCATTCATGATTGAAAAGCATATTTTTTGGATGAACCTAATTTATATAAACAATGCAGAAAATTCATTCATGATGCAAAAGCATATTTTTGGGATGAGCCTTATTTATATAAACAATGTATGGATCTTATTATGAGAAGATGTGTACCTTATGAAGAAACTGAACTAATCATTCAGAAATGTCTTGATTATAAATTTGGAGGGCATTTTGGGATTGATAAAACTACTTATAAAATTTTACAAGCTGGATTGTGTTGGCCTACTCTCTTTAAAGATGTTTACAAATACATAAAAATTTGTGATCGATGCCAACGAGTAGGCAATATATCTAGAAGAAATGAAATGCCTCTAAATTTTATATTGGAAGTTGAAAACGAGTAGGCAATATATCTAGAAGAAATGAAATGTCTCTGAATTTCATGTTAGAAGTTGAGATCTTTGATGTTTGAGGATTAGATTTCATGGAACATTTATTCATTCATCTGGAAACTTATACATATTAATTGCAGTAGACTACGTTTCACAGTGGATTGAAGCACAAGCCTTACCTCATTGTGACGCTAAAAGTGTTTCAAGATTTTTAATGAAAAATATTTCCACTAGACATGGAATGAAGAGAATGATTATCACTGACGGAGAATCTCATTTTAGGAATAAATATATTCAGAGATTGGCAGAAAAGTTTAATATTATTCATAGAATCTCTACTTCCTATCACCCTCAAACCAGTGGGTTTGCTGAAGTTTCTAATAGAGAGATTAAACAAATACTTGAGAAGACTGTAAACCCTATTAGAGTAGATTGGTCTAGACTTGATACCGCATTATGGGCTTACAGGATTGCTTATAAAACTCTTATTGGAATGACTGCTTACAGACTGATTTTTGGAAAGACTTGTCACTTACCAGTAGAATTGGAGCATAAAGCATATTGGACGATTAAAGAATTTAATTATAATTTGAAAGATGCTGGTGAGAAGAGATTGTTACAATTGAATGAATTGGAAGAATTAAGAAATGAATCTTATGATAAAGACATAATTTATAAGGAGAAACTAAAGTTATGTCATGATCGGAAGATTAACTAGAAGAACTTTGAACTAGGACAACAAGTTTTGCTTTACAACACTAGGCTGAAGTTATTCTAATTGAAGTCTCTTGGTTAGGACCCTTTACTGTGACTCAAGTTTATACTTACAAAATGTTGAAATTGAAGATCAAAAGACTGGGAATAGATTTAAAGTAAATGAACACAGATTAAAGCTGTATTTTGAGGGTAAAAGATCAAATTTTAAAGAGGTTTTAATGACCAGTCAACCTGAATAATATCTGAATAGGTCGGTCAGACGACATTAAACCAAGCGCTTTATGGGAGGCAACCCATAGTTATCTTTATGTTTATTGCAATTATAGTATTTTTTAATTAAAATTATCGTTAGTTTGTGGTAGTATTGAACTCTACTACTCATGTTTACCCTTGATACATCATAAAAATTGGATTCATAGAAAAAATTTGAACGCATTCGGACCAAAGGAAAACTGTGAAATTTTTGCCTTGATCGATGCCGCCGATGACAGGTTTTTCCCGAGATTCCACACAATTAATTCTAAAAGCTCACCGACGGTGCCATCAACGCCACCGACAGCGAGAATGGCGAGATGACAGTTTCCGGAGTTTGAAATGACAGTTTTTGGCAGTTTTAGGCGGGAGTTACTCCCTATAAACTTCCAAATTTTGGTTTTTAAGCTTGTATTTCCCTAAAAATGAATTGAAACTCCACTAAATTCATCCCGATGGCGTCCAATTCCCCTGAAAACCATAGATTGCGAGTGTTCAACCGAAGAAAGTTCATTAGTTCCGAGGCGCAATGAATCTTCAACAAAGTGCTAACAAAGAGGAGATTAATCAAAGAAAGAGGATTCATGAATCGAGGATTGAATAATCCTTCAACAACAATTGAAGAGATGATTGTGCGACGAAGATGGGAAGTGTTGTGCTACACTACAGCCGCCGTAGTTGTTCATATGGTGAAGGTGTTTTATGCTAATTTGCATGGAATCAACCAAGGATTCGTCTATGTGCTAGGTAGATGGATAACTTTTACTGATGTATGGATTAATGAGTTATATATGATCGAGAATGTTCTTGTCTTCCATTATTCCAACTTCATCCTGACAAGAAACCTGATGAATGAGATCTACCAAAATTTGACAGACGAGACTGAATATTGGGAAATGAGAGAAAACCAGTATGTTAGTTTTTCTGTGACACTTCTAAACCCTATTTCTAAACACTGACACTTCTTCATTTTTGCAAAACTATTACCGACAATGAAGATCGGCAAAGTTATTAAGGAAAGTGTTATTCTGAATTAATATATCCAAATGAGACTACCGATTGATATTGGATCGATAATTGTGAAGCCTGTTTTGGGTCTGATCGTTCATGGATCAACTTATAGGCTTAGACATCCTTCAATAATTTTCTTACTTTGCAGTCAGTTCCAAGTATCTTATGAGAATTGGGAAAATGTACTTCTATCTTGGAAGCCTTTGGACCCAACCGAGAGGTTCCCAATCAATGAAGATGAGAATGATATGACTATTATCGTGGATCAATCGTTTCAGAATTCATTTCCTATTCAGCCTTTAGTTCCGAACAAGACACTAGTGATCCTGTGCAAAATCAAGAAATTAGAGAAATATGTACAAAATGTTATGAATACAATTTATAATATCTCTGATTATTTCGATCATTTAGACTGAAGGATGAAAGAGCATTTTGATCACTCTGGATATATCAAAAGAAGTTTGATATGATTAATAAGAAAGATGGAATTGATAGAAGAGGACTCTACTGAAAAATTTCCATACAGATCCTTCTATAACCTCTTTGTTCATGTTCAATCAATGGGAGATATCAGAGGAGAAAAAACACTGAATCGGAAGAGTAGTAGATTTACCTTGCTACCTGTATGTCCATGTGTGTAATTTGATTTGAACTTTATGTTTGTTTTGCTTTCAAATTTTTCTTTTAGATCTCAGTATAGTTGAGATTAAGCATAGGATGTTTGTTTTCAGCGTTTAGAGTGTTGTGGCTTGGATTGCGACGTTGAATTGATGTATCGAGGTTGAGAAAATATCAAACTTATGTGTGTCTTGTAACATGTATTGTAACCCTTGGAATTTATATATAATTGTGATGTTTGGTGTTGTGAATGTTTATTTTTGTTAGTACATCATTTAATCACTTAAAATTTATGTCTATAATGATTGAACAGATGTCATCGAGGCTTGAAATTGATCAAAATCACAAAAATATGGAATTTGACCAAATTTGGAAAATCTCGCCGACGACGCTATCGACACCGTCGATAGCGGATTTTTCCCGAGACTTAGGTTATTAATTCAATAGAGCTCGCTGATGGCACCAAAGACCCCGTTGACAGCGCTGAAGACCACGCCGACGAAGAGATTCCGAAAAAACACTTTTAATCGCCATTTTGATAAGTCAACCGCCAATATTCATCATCCCCTTCCTCTTAAAAAAAAATTCGATATAGGGCTTGAAGAACTAGGATTTGGGGGCGATTTCAAAGCATTTAGAAACCAGATTTTATCATATCTCGGTAAGAGCTTCACTCTAACCTAAAAATATTTGATTTTCACCTTGAATTTCTTCCACATTGAGAAATTTTAAAAAATTTGAGAATATGGAGAAAATATTTGGAAGAAATTCATGAAATTTAGTTTTGAACTCTTGGAGTCACTCTTGAAAGCCATTATTTAAGTATTTGAAGTGTATTTTGGAATTTTTTTTATTATTTTGATTAGATTGACATGACTCCTTGACAAAAGTGGCGACTTGAGTTTGACGAGTCTCGCTTCGTCAATGCGGGGGCTCAGTTG
This sequence comes from Phalaenopsis hybrid cultivar, assembly GCA_002079205.1. NCBI lineage: Eukaryota > Viridiplantae > Streptophyta > Magnoliopsida > Asparagales > Orchidaceae > Phalaenopsis > Phalaenopsis hybrid cultivar. Next base: position 21,543 of record JXCR01143744.1, on the reverse strand, counting down.
AGATTTACTTCAGTATTTTAAGGGAAGAAATTTATACAAGATCGAGTTTTTGAGAGTCTGGGAGGAGAAATTGAATGAGTTATTACCGATAAAAGGTAGGAAAACTTCTGTTATACCACCAATAAGGCTGCTGCGAATATTGTGAAAGAATTTTATACCAATGTGTACTATTTTGAGGACGGAACCGTTCAAGTGCGAGGATTTTCTGTTGAATTTAGTGTCGCCCGCATTAACTCCTTTTATGAAGTCTCAGACTCATATAACTGTCATTATGAAACCTTCAGTACAATGGAAGGCCCGTTGAATGATGTTATCAATTTTCTCACTGATGGGAAAGGGACATGGAAGATAAAGTAACGAGAACGGGTAAATTTTTCTGCTTCCATGTTGAATGCCACATCTAAAGTGTGACACTATTTTATTTCCTCTACTCTGTTACCTACCTATCACCATAGTAAGGTAACAAGAGAGAGAGCTATTCTGAATTTCTATATTCAGAATAATCAAACTATAAATGTGGGGAGAATTATTTTTAAGAATATATTAACCATGGTAAAGAGTGAAACAAGTGGAGGACTAGGACATCCTGACCTCATTTATGCACTTTGCCAACTCTCTGGAGTTGAAGCTAGAGATGATGAAGAATGAGCTTACCCTATGAAACCCATTAGTAAAGCTAATTTGAAGAAATATGAATCTCATGAAAAATGGAGATCTGGGAGTACGAGTCAAGAACCTTCTACTAGTAGAGATATCCTCTCTACTAGTTATGACATTCCTTCTTCTAGTTCCCCTACCCTGAATGATTTAAGGAATGAGTTGACCTTGCAGCGAAAGAGTATAAAGCTAATAAATGAAAGAATTGGGGGATTAGAATGTAGACATAATTATAATAGTGAGTATTTACAGAGGCATTCTGATTTTGAGATAGCTTACTATGAAGCTCAGGCCCGACACTACAGAGGTGAGCCAAATGTTACTTTTCTTGAATGCCCCCGTTATACTCAGTATCAGCCCAATCCACCTACAGACCTGGGAGATGAAGATATAGTATGGGATTTTGATATATGATAGTAATTGATGTACTTTTATTTTTGTAATTTGTGTAATAGAGATAGATGTTTGTTTGTTTGTACTTTCATTTTTATTTTTATGTTGCAATTGAATATTTTTAATTATTGTTATAATTATTTAGTGTGGTAGTTGAAATTTGCATGTGTAGATAATAGATGTTGATTAGTATTTTGTAAAATTGTAATGTGATGTGACAAATGTTTGTACTTTCATTTTTATTTTTATGTTGCAATTGAATATTTTTAATTATTGTTATAATTGTTTAGTGTGGTAATTGAAATTTGCATGTGTAGTTATAATAGATGTTGATTAGTATTTTGTAAAATTGTAATGTGATGTGATTTTTTTTTGCATTTTCATATCTATGTAATTATTTTTTGTTTAGTATTGTGGATGTGTTAGCGAAATATTGTGTTTATATAATGTTTAGTTTTGTACTTATTTCAAAATTTCATTACAAAGCAAATTTTCTAATGATTTATATGTATAGAAAGCTCCTAATATTACATACCAATTGAAGTTAAAATTTTGAGAAGGAACTGCAAAAATTTCAGAATGATGAAAATGCCTAAAGTACTGAGGTATGATTTATATTTAGAATTTTCTTTCCACCTGTATCATTCCATATTAAAAAATTTAAGTTTGAGGGAGGGAAGAAAAATATTAACTATTAGATGTAGGTCTCCCATAAAAATAAAATTTAATTTTCTTTCCACCTGTAACTTTACGAGAGAAGACAATCTTCTTTGGAGGCCGTAGTAGGCAACATCTTCATGGAGACCAACTTCATGCACTAAAAATGGTTGTAGATCTCCCTTGATGCAATTTTCTTGACCATCTTTGTGATTCTCACGCGAGAAGACAGTCTTCTTTGGAGGCGCGTAGTAGGCAGCATCTTCATGGATACAACCTTCATGCACTAAAACGGCTACAGGTTTGATGCAATTTTCTTGACCATCTTTACGGTATTTGATGCACTGGTGTAGAGATGATGGAACAATATTGTGCTCATGAATCCACGGTCGACCCAATAGAGCGTTAAAAGAGGTCTCGACGTTGATGATATGAAATTTAGTGGTTGTCATGAGTTCTCCAACCTTCATAAGCAATGTAATTGATCAGAGAGTTCTTTCTCCCTTTTGGTTGAATCCTTTTAACATCATCTTATCTACCATAAGCTCTTGAGCTTCAATATCCAAATAGGTCAATGTCCGTAAGCTCATCAAGTTAAGAGAAGCTCCAGGATCCACCAAAACTCTGGATAACATAAATCTGCCGATGTTGACGGAAATGTAGAGTGTACGGTTGTGGTCGGCGGTACCGAGCAGCAAGTCTTCATCTGTGAAGGTTACCCCAGGCTGTTCTTTCAACGAACAAACTTCGTCTGAGGATGTGTTGGCCAACTGAGCTAAGCAAATTTTTGGGTCAAGCAAAGCTGTAACCAGAGACTCTATCATCTCCTTTGACAGGATCAAAGTGTCGTAGATGCTTAGTTGGGCCGACAACTTCCTAAGATGAGCTAGCACGTTGTAGTTGACCAAAGGAAAATAGGTTGAGACTTTCATACTATTTTACACTTATTTTGATGATATTACACTTTAAAAAAAATGTATTTTTGATGTTTTGTTGTAGGTATGTTGAATTATGGTCATTTGAGCAAAAAGATGCAAAAAGGGGCGAATTTAGAGTGAAAAGAACCAAAATATGAAGATCTAACTAGGGCGCCGTTGGCGCTAACGGTGGGTTTTTCCTGAGAGTTCAGAATTAAATATTTCAGAAAGCCACTGAAGGTGCCCTTAAGCCTGCCGACGACGAGATCAGTGGTTATCTCAACAGGTGCATTGAATGTGGACAATTTGTTAGGGGATACTTAGGCAATTCTTAGAGAAAACTCTTCTACAACTTTAAGAGAAACTTTTGGCCGAAGATTGAGCTGGGTTCGTATTAAACTGGGTTCGGAAAAGCTTCCTATAAAGGCAAGCCCATATAGTTAATTACATCTTAATTGACCGAAGTCACTTAAGAAAACTCTCAATAAAAATCAAGGATTACTATCTTCAAAGATGTCAAAAGGATATAACTTTTCAATGAAATCGGACCAAAGAGTGTCAAATGGGAAACACTCAAATTCAGAATATTCTTGAGGAATCCAAATGAGGAAGAACTAGGGGAGGTCATGGATCCAGAGAACCTCGGTGACATCCCAGTCTATCCTTTGGCTTGGCTTCAGTTTCGAGGAGAAATTATTCAGGTGTTTCATCATGCCAATTTTATTTAATTAGGGCTTACATTTGAGTGACACGGTCACACAGGTCGGCTAGAAGATATGAGGGTTTACATCGTATCAGACGACAATCTCGGAACCTAGAACGAGTTAGGGCTTAAATTGCACATCCTGGCTGTGCAAAGGCCTAAAAGATAAAATGAGGATTTATGTCGCTTTAAGCAAACTACCTCGAAATCCTATGGCTTGTTGTTTAATTCTAAGAAAAGGTTTTGCTGATGTAGACATGTTTTACTGTTGAAGATGGTTGTGTTGTCCACAATGCTAGCTCTAAGCTCTTCGTCGTACCATCTCCGAGTTGGTTATTTAGTTTTTTAAGTGTACATGCAATAGCTGAGTCAACGACCTGCTGTCGGGTACCTTATAGAAAACTGACTACTGTCCTCCTTTTCTAAGATATAGTGTGCAAAAGAGACAATAGCACGTATAAGTTTAGTAAAAAAATTCAAGAAAATGAACTACCGTGCATTGTATCAACAAAAGAAACACCACCTAGAAAACCCAAGAGAGAGCGGCAAATGACTCACGACGAAAGAAAACTCGAGAAAACTGACAAATGACTCACGACGGAAAACTAGGGAAAAATCGACAAATGACAATTCCAAGAAAATTATCAAAACCTTGGGAAGATCCTGAAATAAAAGACCACGAGTGTGCTTTGTCCAAAAATTCCAAGAAAAACATATGAAAAAGTCCAAAAAGATGAGGACCGCAAGCACTCGGGTCGTGGCTAGGCTCAACTATATATTAGTACTTGAGGCTCGTCGAAGGCTACTCGGTCACCCAGATGTATAAAGCCCACAACTCAACTAGAAGGGTGTCCTATCAAACCTAACTCAGAAGGGTACTCCTTAGCCTAAACAGATGATCAATAGATGGACAACCGATGTTTAAAAATGTTTTTAAAATTTATATTTTCAGCATGCAAATAGGTTTCAAACATGCAAAAAATGGGTTGTATCAATTTTGTTTGTAGTGAAAAATATATTTTTGTTTTAGAAATATGTGTATCTATTCTTATCAATTTTGAAAAATAGTTGTCCATGAATCGATCGTGTTGTCGGACATAAGACTACCAACAACCTAAGAAGGTTCGGGTCAACTCCCGCTAGTCTTATGACGGTGAATGATATGTCATCCTACAGCTCACCGGGTTTCTGAATGGGATCCTGATGGGTTCCAGAATCGGATCCCGATGTCGTAAGTTGACATATCATTCTGCTCTATCTTCGGTGTGCCTTTGTCATCAGAGCCCTATGCCCCAAATTAAAATCGACCTACTTGCGACCTTGCTTGATAGTTTCACATATAGCAAAAAGCTATACGTGAGAACTTATGTGTCAGACATAAGCACAGAAAACCGAACCAAGAAGCAAGAAAAAAAAAAGAATAAAAAAATGGGGATGAGATAGAGGAGGAATAGATTTACCCAAAAGATCGAAAGGGTAAAGGATAAAACAATCCTCAAAACTGTACGAAAAAGGTCTAAAGGAGAGCCCAAGATTTTTGAATCAATCCAAGAAAGATATCACTTTTTCAAATTTTCTAAAAGAGCAAAGCACCGAGGCCCTCCAAATATTGCAATTTGCCAAATAAACCTTTCAGATTTTCAAAAAAGCAAAGCATCGTGTGTTACATATGTAACTACATAAGAATTGCAAGGTATATACGTAAGTGCTGCAATTAAACACATAAGGACAGGTGGTGTGCATGTAAAGATTGAAGTTTAGGTGTTAGATATGTAAATACATAAAAAAAACAAAATCCACACACCTATTTTTCAAAATTAGGATGTTATATATGTAAATATTTTAAAATCCGAAAATTACAAATGATAAATGAATCCTTTCATATTTTTAAAATGCAAGGCACCAAAGTCCTCCAACAATTGAAAACGATGAATAAACCTTTCCCGTTTTTTTTAAAATGCAACCCAACATCTCAGATTTTCGCAAATGAGCCTCGCAAGACAAATAATTGGAACCATTCATGATGCTAGCCATGTATATATATGAGAAAAGGAGTTGTAAGTATGTAAAGGGCCTCAACATGGACTAAGCACGGTAAAAGATGGGTAAATAAAAGTCGCAGAGGCATGTAGATGGATCATCTAAATTGACAGCCAAGAAAGCACCCAAACAAGTGGCCTAAACAAGCCACGAACAATCCCAAGAGATGCATCTTACATGCCTCAACCTGCAGCCAAACTCCACTAAAAGCTATAAAACTACAGCTCCAACCTTAATGAATAGTGTCAAAGTGCCACCCAAACATTACTAAAGCGAGCCTCAAAGTGCAGCAAATTCAACCCAAGAAAACGGTGAAACTGTGGCCCTTATAAGCTATGAAAAGTCTAGAAAATTGTATCCAAACCTTCCCAAGACCGGGCCAAACCGCGCCCAACACTTGTCGAAACCAAACAAGTCCAGAAATTTTACTTAGATGAATCGTAGAAACCTCATCTTGAAATTATGCAAGCAATGAATCAATTTCCATGATTTTCATAAAACGAATTCATGCATGAATTTTCATATTTTCATAAAATAAGGTGGTTAAAAGCCCTCAGATTTCACAAATAAGCCACCCAAATATTTTCATATTTTGCAAAAAGAACACCCAAATATTTCAGATTTTACAAATAGACCACCCGAGAGCTTTCAAATTTTGCCAAAAAAAACACCCAAATATTTCAGATTTCAAAAAAAAGAACTCATTGAAGGAACTTGGCTGAAATGTGAATGCATAGGTGTTGCAAGGTATGTATGTAAATTCTTTTTTTTTTTGTTAATCTCCAAAACACATTTTCTCATATACATAGTAAAACCAAAGTATTGTGGGTACTTTTTTTTTGTATTCACATGCTAGACATACGAGTTTTTGCAAACCAAATCCAGAGACTACAACAAGGCATAAAACCGCTGCGATACAAATCTCCAAACCTGAAGCTAATATGGCGCAAACAAGGCCCAAACAAATGTCAAAACCGCAGCCCTATAAGCCTCAAAACTGAGCCACAGACAAGCCCCAGAAATCGCAGCGCTTTACACAGCAAAACAAACTCCAATATCTCAAAAAAAAAAAACGCGCCTCAGATAGACCACAAACAGACGTCAAAAACCGCAGCACATAAGGTAGTAAAACCAACTAAAAAAAAAAGGTTATTTCACATTATCCTCAGCTTTGCGCTTTGGCCCATGGGTCAAAGCTCTAATAAGACTTAGTAGATTACTATAACCTCCATAGCTTAGTGTTCCTTTACCAACAGTTCCGTAAGCAAGTCTTACTTATGGGTAAAAATGAAGAAACACAAAGATTTCAGTAATCTCACATGCAAGGAAATCTTCTCATACTCAAGAAATTGGCGATGGTTAAATTACCAAAGATTCAACGGAGTGATTTCAAAGTGAAGAAAATAGAATAAGTGATGATGTCTGTTGTGAACCTCTAGCTAGGGAACCAGAGCAAAACTGAGGAATACATAAATTGCCCAATGAAGATCTCATATTATAAATAAGCTTTCGAACATTCAAAGCCTGCTATTAAAGGGTACTGAAAGTAAGAGGCATGAATCTTTTCCCCTAGCCCAAATAGAATGGAATAAAAAAACTTTAAGCTTCAATCCACAAACCATTTATAAATTCAGGTATGATTGAAACACCAACACTAACATTCCTAGCATGTCATACCAAAGAAAACATCCTGGGATTATTAGAAAACCGATTCTTATGCACCCAATTGTCTAAGCAATCCAATTTTTTTTAATATATAAAATCAAAGTAATGAAGCACCATGAGAAAAAAAAAAATGAAGAGAAAAGAGGGGAAGAAGTTACCCCTTGAGGCAGAACCAAAGAAAATGCAAGAATATGCCCCAACAAATTTCAGCAGCACCTCCCCCACTTCCTCTAAAAATTTCGGGCAGCACCTCCCCCCTTCCTATGAAAATTTCGGCCAGCACCTCCGCCACTCTCAAATTTTTGGCCCTCCTCCTGCTTCAAGCTTTACCCAAGAGAAGGCAAAGCCTTCATAATGCCTCAAATACACACACACAGAATGAAGAAACGAGACACAAAAATGACAACACCTCCCCCACTCAAAGTAAAATTCAGCTCAACCCTAAGGAACTCCCCAAATGGGGTTTCTATAGCCAGAAAGGACGGGAAGACCCTACCCAAACCTACCTGGGGTGAGTCAACGTGAAAGAGATGAGCCAAGGAAGTGACAAGAATTGCAGAGGCATGGGAGGGAAAAGTCGGAGCGCAATAAAGGGAGTAAGTGGAAGCTTTTCGCAGGGCGGCAGGCATATATGAGGAGGGGACCTCGGGTCGATCTCTCGCAACGAAGAGGGAGGGCTGCTCGGCTAGGGCTTGCGGTTGAAGAGCAGAGAAGGGGTCGGTTGGAGCCGCGAGCGAGAGGAAGAAGCGGAATGAGGAATTTTTATTCGGTACGTGCACCGCATGAACCCTTGCATGCGGTACCCAATAAAAATTCGCTACGTGGAGCTCGATTCCACGTGGCTTTACAGCTTAAAAATAAGCTTTTTTTTTTACACCCGACCTGACCCGATACTCCTTTTTGACGAAAATTTAATGCATAAGGCCCTTTCCCGGTTATAGCCAGATTTAGTTTCGCACTTTAGGGTTAGGAGCTGCTGAAAAGGACTGCTCTGCCTACGACGAGAACGACAACCGCTTCCAGATCTGTGCGAGTTTAGCTTCTTGTACCGGATCTGTACAAATCCTCTCTGCTTCTCCATTATGTAGTTTGTTTCTCTGTGCGAGTTTTTTGCAATCCAGATCTTAGGTATATCGTAGGTTTAATAAGTTTTATTTTTTATTTGGAATTTTTATTGCATTCTTCTGGGTTTATCAGAGGTTAGTTTTATTCGAATTTGTTTCTGTGCTTGTTTAACAATACAGATCTTGGCAGTATTCTCTTGTAATTTTTGTTAATAAGGAATGTTGGAGTTATTGTGTGGTGATTGTGATATTATTATGATTTATTGTTGTGTTGTGCTGTGAAGAGACTTTTTGGCTGCGGTTTTATGGTTTTATCGCTGTGTTATCATGGTATTATTGTCTTTAGGGGATATTATCTCTGCAGTATTCCGGTGTTATTTTCTTAACGAAGGATGTTAGTGTTATTATGAGATTATTGCGGTATTGTTATGGTTTTATTGTTGTGTTATTGTACTATTGAAGAGAGTTTTATTATCGTGCGATTATGGTGTCATTGTCCTTCCTATTGGTGCTTGTGGGGTAATGATTTATAGTGTTAACTGGTATTAATCATTGCGGTATTCTCGTGTTATTTTTATTAACGATTGATGTTGGTGTTATTGTTGGGTTATTGTGGTATTATTATGGTTTTATTATTGTGACATTGTACCATTTAAGAGAGTTTTATTGCTGTGGTTTTATGGGTTTATTATCGTGTGATTATGGTGTTATTGTCTTTGATGTTTTAGTAGACGCACTTATCTTACTATTGGCTTATTTGTTTTTATATAACTTAAATCATTCAATGCAGGAAAGGAGGAAGATGGGCGAACAAGCAAAGTACTATTCGTTGAGATGGAGATATGTTGATGGAGAGTTTCCTGATTTCTCGGAGGTAATGAGATGGAGTTATTTTGTGATTCATATAATCTTGGATCATAAACAGTAGAAAAATCAGTCGCATCAATGATCAAAGGTTGATGGAGAGGAAGTTTTAGGCTCTTCGCACATCTAAAGTTTATTGAGTTATATAATCTGATGTCAACGCTGAAGATGTGATTTGTATCGAGTAAGTCGTAATGAGTTTGTTAAATTGTGGGAATTGAAGAAAATGTAATTGTCAGTTTTGATGTTCTGGACTTCTCAAGTCTAATTGTGAATGGTGTTCCGTCAGGTGAACCAGTTGGAACACCATTCACATGAGACTTAAGAAGTGCAGAACAACATAACTTGCAATAACATTTTATTCTGTTTCCACATTTTAGCTAACCCATTATCTGTTTCCACATTTTAGCTAACCCATTACGAATTACTTGATACAAATCACATCATCACCATTGTCATAAGATTATATAACTCAATAAACTTTAGTTGTGCGAAGAGTCTGAAACTTCCTCTCAATCAACCTTTGTCATAGATTGGAATGATTTTTTGACTGTCTATCAATCAACAATAAAAACTACATGCCAACGCCCTGGCCCTCGCTTCGCCGCATACTATATATTATACGGTGGTTATTGTTATATGCATCGTTGTACTTATTCGACATGTTATAATATTGTGGTATTATTAGTGATTTATTGGAGTATTATTTATCTATTATTTCTTATGTAGTATATTGTTTTATTGCGGAGTGATTGGTGTATTATTAACTTATCTGTTTATCAACAACGCGGTGATATATATATGGTTGTATTGTGGTATTATTCGAGTCTTATTGTGGTGGTATTAATGGGATTACTTCCGACGTAAATTTTTTGGTGCCCTACAGTGTTACCGTGATTTTAATGTTGTTTTATTATGTTTTAATTTTGTGGAGTATTAGTATGGTTGTATTATGGTAACATCTGAGGGTTCTTTGAAATTTAATTAATTTTATATCACGTGGGACCCGGTTGTACTCCCGCCCGATAGTTACCTAATTAATTGAAAGAAANGGGACCCGGCTGTACTCCCGCCTGATAGTTACCTAATTAATTGAAAGAACAGAATACGAAACGTCTATCGAAAAAGAACTCCGGAGCAAAACCGATAGACGCACGACCACTTTTGTCATTCGCTATTTGTTTAGGGTTTCGTGTCTTCGTTCGTTCGCCGGTCGAAGTACATTCCTCAGTTCACCGCTAGAGTACAGTTGATCAAGATGGAAGCTTNAAAAAAACCAAGCTGGTATATATATTGTCATGAGCTCAGATGGCTGGACACCACAGAACACTAATTTCACTGTAAAATATTCTGCAGCACAAAACACGTTTAGAGTGGGAAAGATGCAAAATTTAAGGATAATGGATATAGGATCGACTTAGGCAGAAATGGAAATCCAAGAAATATGAAATATGGGTGCATTCTTATGCTTGATCTCTAAGCTATTTAAATTATTCACTCTTTGAGTTAATTCCTTGTGCCACGGCATGCCTAAGAAACCTTTAATTCATAAAAATTGGTATTATTCATAAAGTAAACGACTATTATAATAAAGCACAATATAAATTAAAAAGAAGCCTCAAATGTTTCGGGCTAAAAGTTGTAAAAAAATTGTCATATTCAATGGCTTTTTAACTGTTGTAATAAATCTACGTGATCTTCAAATTAGTCAATCATTTATGCTAAAATATGTACTGAATGTTCCAACTTTGTCCATTAGCCTTGTTTCGATACAACAAATTTACTCAATACTTGTATCGCGATGTCATATTTTATCCTGCTTAGTGTATCTCAGAACAAATGTTTGAGAAGGGATTAGATGCTCTTAGGAATTAAACAAACTTTAATAACGATAGATACAAAGCAACCCGACAAAAGAAATGGCCTTTATTCTTAGGCAGTATTGATAAAAAAGAAACTCAAGAATCTCACTATAAAAAGAGTATTTTACACAAAATCTTTCTGACACCTGCTTTATGATCTTTAAAATCCTAGAAGAAACCCAGTTGACGAGAAGGCGNCTTTATTACATGTCTTAATATGTCCTTCCATTCTACAGTTGAACGAATGCCGCAAGACTTAATTCAATCATGACTAGAGAAAAACTTTCCCAAATAATCTCTTATTAGTCAATAACCCCTGAAATTTATTTTTCATGCCTTACAATCAAGCCTAGTAATATTGTTTAGAAATAAGTACTTTTAACATCACGTAAGTTAATGGTATATCTACCATGCATGAAATATAGTGCCACAGATATTCTTATAAAATGGAGACAAAAACCATAAAAGTAGTAAAAATGGATCATCATTATCAATCATCACATTAATCTTTTTCATATTCTTAGTTATGGAATTAAACTAATTAAAAAGCATGTATATTCTTGTATGAGTAGAAATATACAAACTTTATATCTAAAATATTTTCTTAAAAAATTTTGTTGAGGAGATTTTTGAATATATAGAAAGAATTCCTACTAAAGCCACAATCACTTTGTGGATATTTCATCTAACATCTTCAAAAAGAAGTTAGAATGTTAAGAAATTTTTCATCCATCAGCCATTATCTTATTTTCTCATAATTTTAGGCATATTTGAATGTCATATGAGTGTACATACAAATCTATGTTGAATTATGATATCTCAAATCTTTGTTCTCCAAAATCCAAAAATCTCCAATCCATCAAATTTATTGATCGTATGATTGATTCATTGTCATTATATCATGCATTAAGCTTTGAAGCCTATTATTAAGTAAAACACCTTAAATTTTATGTGAAACATCACAATGAACATACAAAATAATAACTAGAGATTAAACACCATAATAAGACAATAAATTTATGTAATTCAACCAAAAAAAATAGATTACGTCCAAAAGAAAGGAGAGAGAATCTTATCCAATAGGGATATAAATGTCTACAAATAAAATATAGAACAAGAAAACACTTGTCCCCACTCCCTTACACTCAATTTAACATAAAAAAGNATTACCTTAGAAGTATCGTAGTACTACAAGAATAATACCATCGAAATATTACCACAATAATACCATAATAACGTAATAATACATCCACAGCGGTTAAACATCTGATATTTGTTGAATTGTCTTATTTTTTATAGGTTTGTTAACCCACGTTCAATGAGCTGTAGATGTCGACCATCTGTGGTCAGAGATTCCCTGGATAAAGTGAGGCATTCAATATTCGAGGATATCAGAGACGAGCTAAGAGCAATGAATGTTGTACAGTTTTTCGACCTCCCTCCATACCCGCAAGAGAATGTTTTGACACTACAGATCTTGCAATGCTGGCAGCAAGATAACATGGTTTTTAAAATTGGAGGGAAGGAGTTGCAGCTGTTGCCCGATGAAGTTGCCCTGCTAATTGGCATGCCAAACATAGGTGTAGTGCCAAAGTGGAGCAAACGTCCGTCCTGTAGCGTGGATGCCCAGCAGATGAGGAACAATCTCTTGGACTTCTCAAGAGGGGGGTCTTCTACCCCTTTTGCTAAATTGTTTATAAAATTTTTGTTATCTAATCTATTCTTTTGCTCGAGCAATTTTAGTGTTCCTGAAGGACTTAACAACCTTGGGGAGAACATAGAGACATTTATCTCATTTAATTGGCCTGCTGCGATCTGTGATTTTCTTATAGAACAAATCAATTCAGTGGCCATCAAATTATTGAGGAACAAGCCGATTGGATACATAAATGGGTTTCTTTATTTGCTTACGGTCAGCATATTATAGATCTTGAACATGGTTAATGTTTACTAATAATCTTCATGCTCAATATTGTCTATCTTTTATGCAGCTCTGGTTTTTTTAGCATACTTCTACGGTAATACCTGTCAATGCTGGTGCCAGACCGAGGATGTTGAGATGGCCAACAACTGTTAGCATGAACTCCTCGCAAATAGATGTGGCCTTTAAGAGGCTGACTAATGAACAGGTAAGTCATTTACGCTGTTGTTCAATAACTTATTATAAGAATAGTAAATACGGTTGATGTTACCTGAAAGGTCTTGCAGGTCAATGATAAATTCTTGGACCTACAAGAGGAGGAACATAATTTCCTTGCCAATCCAGATGAGGGTCATCCTGATGTTTCTGAAAGTCGTCAGCCTGAGATTAGAGCAGAACCTCCTGTAGCATTTGATATGGGGCCAGTCGTTGAAGGGGAAGGAGCCCCAGTACCAATTTTCAATGTAATGAATAAGAACCTGGAATCTCTGATTGATCTTATAAAAGGATAGGAGAAATGGTTCAGGGAGTTCTGAGGGACACTAAATACAATTGCAGTTGGAGTTTCGGGTCTGCAAGACCATATGTTGAAATTACATAATAAAATGGGAAAACATGAAAAAGACAATGCTGATATTGACATAGATCTAGAAGAAGAAGCATATGCCCAATCCCCCTCATCTCCTGTTATAATCCCACAAGCTGAGGAGTTTTCACATCCCCCATCTGCTCCTATTGTGGTCACAGATGCTGAACAGCAAGCTGCCCAGCCCCCCTCCCCTCTTGTATCTGCTGAAATCCAACCCACTGAAGCGCAATCTGCCCAAGCTACCTCCCCTATTGTTATAACTACTCGTGTTGATGAGGAATCCTCCCAGCCCCCCTCTGCTCCTGTTGGAATATCATACGATGTTGAGGAACCTGCCCAGCCCCTTACCCAGTTGATTACAAGTTTATTACATAGGGTGAAGGGCCGCCGCAGTCGTAGGAAGAAGGTAGTGAGCTCCCCTTTCACGACCTTTGAATATAAGCGGAGGAAAACAACAGAGGTTGCTGAGAAGATTTTATCTGTCGAGGAAACAAATACTGATGAGGCCAGTGCTGGCTCACTAGAGAAAACACATGTACAAATTTCAGGGATTGTCGAGCAAATACTTGACACTGCACCCTCAGATGAGCCAGTTGCTGCTACTACTGCCACCCCCAAACTGCCTAATATTGTTGCCACCTCTCCAATACGTGAAACAGCTCTACAGATAGTACCATATGTACCTCCATCTGCTCATGTAGTGGACGTATATGCAACATCGGTATTTCTTATCTTATTATGATCAATTCTCTATATGTAGTTTATTTCAATTGAATTTGTTGCTTGCTTTGTTTATGTGTAGTCCTCAGTGACCGAAAGACACGTTGATTTCCCAGGGCGAGCGTTGATATCTGCAGAGATGCAAACATGTATTGATCAGTGCTTGTCATAATACCCTGTAAAGTAAGTTGTAGACAATAGGTCGTTCCATCGGAAGTTTATTAATGTGATGTTATATATGTATTATTTTTACCCTCCAGGAATGACTTTATTGTCCACCTAAAAGATAGTTCAATATATATTGATCGGGGTATGATGGATGATGTACTCTGCAATGGATGGATTGGGAATGACCAGATGGATGCATTAGCCCTAATTCTTCATGAGAGGAAGACCCAAAATCCAGCATCAATCTGACGATACATATATGTTTCCTCTTTATACTATGTATAAAATAAATTTATGATCGTCATAAGAATTTTTATGTAGTCCATGGTTATTTTAAAGTGTGTCAATTCATGCAGGGATATCGGAAAATGCAAGGTGGTGACAGCTTAAGGTTTGTGCGCCACATTACGAAGGAAGCCGTTAAAGATGCTGAGATTTTATTGTTTCCCATTGTTGAAAACCATCACTAGGTACTGCTGATTGCTGACCTGAAGGATAAGAAATGGAAAATATACGATTCATTACCAAACAAAATGCATAAGGCAGTATGCGAGCGCGTTGTAAGTCATAAACTACATAATATGTGAATATCATATTAAATTTCTCATTCCATAACATTTGTTCCTCCCACCTTTCGTAGAAAAGAATGTTTGCAGCGGATGCCAGACTATATTTTGGTACAAGGAAACCCGGATCATGGGGGTTGACAATGGCCAAGGGCGTACCAACTCAAAATAACAGCATTGACTGCGGCATGTTTGTCTGCAAATACATTAAAAAACTCGTTGATGACAACCCAATAGATTGGAGCAAAGAGCTGCGATGACAGGATGATATGGCAAGATTTCGGGGTGAATTGGCATATGAAATTTGCAGATGGATCGCCTCTATTAAAAAAGTGTGAAGGAGTATTGCTGTTGGATGGAAATTCTTTTCTTTATTTCATTGTATATGTATATTTTGAAGGAGTATATGTACGGTTGTATTTTTAAGGTGTTGTCAAGGTTTTATTTTTATGTCATTTTTGATGACCAGTGGTTGTATTATGGTTTCATCGCGGTCGTGTTCAGGTTGTATTTGTTTAAAGCGTATGACGATCCACATAAATAAATGTCTTAAGGAAACCGCAGATATTGTATTATGGTTTCATCGCGGTCGTGTTCAGGTTGTATTTGTTTAAAGCGTATGACGATCCACATAAATAACGTCTTAAGGAAACCGCAGAGGTTGTATTATGGTTTTATCGCGATCGTGTTCAGGTTGTATTCGTTTATAGCATTTTAGTCCACATGAATAAATGTCTTAGGAAAACCGCAGAGGTTGTATTATAGTTTCCTCGTTGTCGTAACGTTCAGGTTGTATTCGTTTAAAGCGTATGAAGATCCACATAAATACACGTCTTAAGGAAAACACAGAGGTTGTATTATGGTTTCCACGCGGTCGTGTTTTGGTTGTATTATGGCTTAAAGCGTATGAAGATCACATAAATACACGTCTTAAGGAAAATGCAGAGGTTGTATTATGCCGAGTGCTAGTTTTATTGGAATATGCCGCCAAAGATTCCAATGAAACCAGGCGGATCGGCAGGAATAAACCTGTCTTCAGGAAACCGCGGAGGTTGTATTTTGGTAATTTTATGGTGTTGTTCTGGTTTTATTATTTCTGTCGTGTCTGCCCAGTGCTGGTTTTATTGGAATATGCCGCCAAAGATTCCAATGAAACTGGGCTGATCGGCAGGAATAAACCTGTCTTCAGGAAACCGTGGAGGTTGTATTTTGGTAATTTTACGGTGTTGTTCTGGTTTTGTTATTCCTGTCGTGTCTGCCCAATGCTGGTTTTATTGGAATATGCCACCAAAGATTCTAATGAAACCTGGCGGATCGGCTGTAATAAACCTGTCTTCAGGAAATCGCGGAGGTTGTATTTTGGTAATTTTACGGTGTTGTTCTGGTTTTATTATTCCTGTTGTGTCTGCCCAGTGCTGGTTTCATTGGAATATGTCGCTAAAGATTCCAATGAAATCGGGCGGATCGGCAGGAATAAACCTGTCTTCAGGAAACCGCTGAGGTTGTATTTTGGTAATTTTACGGTGTTGTGCTGGTTTTTTTATTCCTGCCGTGTCTGCCCAGTGCTGGTTTTATTGGAATATGCCGCCAAAGATTCCAATGAAACCGAGCGGATCGGCAGGAATAAACCTGTCTTCAAGAAACTGCGTAGGTTGTATTTTGGTAATTTTACGGTGTTGTTCTGGTTTTATTATTCCTGACGTGTCTGCCCAGTGCTGGTTTTATTGGAATATGCCGCCAAAGATTCCAATGAAACCGGGCGGATCGGCAAGAATAAACCTGTCTTCAGGAAACCGCGGAGGTTGTATTTTGATAATTTTAAGGTGTTGTTCTGGTTTTGTTATCCCTGTCGTGTTTGCCCAGTGCTGGTTTTATTGGAATATGCCGCCAAAGATTCCAATGAAACCTGGTGGATCGGCAGGAATAAACCTGTCTTCAGGAAACCGCGGAGGGTGTATTTTGGTAATTTTACGGTGTTGCTCTGGTTTTATTATTCCTGTCGTGTCTGCCCAGTGCTGGTTTCATTGGAATATGCCGCCAAAGATTTCAATGAAACCGGGCGGATCGACAGGAATAAACCTGTCTTCAGGAAACCGCGGAGGTTGTATTTTGGTAATTTTACGGTGTTGTTCTGGTTTTTTTATTCCTGCCGTGTTTGCCCAGTGCTGGTTTTATTAGAATATGCGGCCAAAGATTCCAATGAAACCTGGCGGATCGGCAGGAATAAACATGTCTTCAGGAAATCGCGGAGGTTGTACTTTGGTAATTTTACGATGTTGTTCTGGTTTTATTATTCCTGCCGTGTCTGCCCAGTGCTGGTTTTATTGGAATATGCCGCTAAAGATTCCAATGAAACCAGGCGGATCGGCAGGAATAAACCTGTCTTCAGGAAACCACGGAGGTTGTATTTTGGTAATTTTATGGTGTTGTTCTGGTTTTATTATTCTGTCCCACAACTGCTGCTTCGTGTAAATCATAGAACGCCATCTGTATTATAGGATTATGCCGCCATAATAACTCGGAAATAAAAACACAGTACAGTAAATGTCTGTTTCAACTTCAACAGCAATAATACATAAATTTTAACAATAAGTACTCTATATATTATCATGTATGCCCATCAGTAAGCTCGTGCATGCCCCCAGTTGTTGTGTTTGAGAAAATTCCTGTACATTGATAATATTAACGAGTAAATATCAGGAAATAAGTCTAAATCAAGCATACAAAATTTCAAAAGGATCGATTCTGCAACCTGAGTAAAGTGATGCGTCGTTGAAAATAAATCTGGATCGCAACCTGGAATGCTATCATGGCTTGAAACATTATCTTTCTGCTTTCCTGTATACAATACAACCTGTTAGTGAGTCATCTTTTATATACAAAAAAATACATAACTTGATACTTTAGGTAACATATACCTTTGCATCTTTTTTTTTTCCCAGTACCCTTTAGTCTTGCATTGGATATTCCTTTTGGTCGCATCTTCGTGGGATCATTCACATTTCGTTCTTTACTGGGTGTCCTCTTCTTCTTCGATTTTGACTTTTCAGGATAGGCTCGTCCACTCATTGCGGCTTCGACATCGATTTTAATTTTGTTAAATCACTCCAACACTATTTTCTCAGCAAGTTCATGGCCTCATGATATGGTGCCGATTTGGTATGCAAATTTTTGAATGTGGTTGAGATAGATGAGTCCACTTGCAGAATTTGGCAACATTTCTGAAACTCTTCGATTTGCATAACCATAACTGTTATATATGTCCCTTTTCGCATTAATAGTCCACCGAAGTAAAATATATTTATCAGGGATTTTTGTAATATTTTTGTGCTGCAGAGCGTGGGCACATAATAAACCCATCATTTCAAACTTTTTACAACTACACGTAATATCAGAATTACAATTGTCCACTTTAACAATCCAAGGCCTAGCTCTGTCCTTATTATCGAGAGTTCGGATAAGAAATTCTGAATCTGTAGTACTGCAACACTCCACAGCAAGCCCCCACAAGCCATCTAGAAACTGTGTTTCAAAGATTGAGTATAACTTCCTGGTGTAAAGGGTAGAAACCTGTCTCAACACTGGACTGCTTTTAACGGTGGGA
>JXCR01143743.1:8453-19288 GCA_002079205.1 Phalaenopsis hybrid cultivar | reverse complement strand
TGTGGATGACATCATAGTGACTGGAAATGATGAGAAAGAGAAGCATGAATTGAAGCTGAGACTAGTAAAAGAATTTGAAACAAAGGAACTGGGGAAATTGAAGTACTTCCTCGGTCTTGAGGTGGCATATTCCACTAAGGGGATCTTCATATCTCAGCAGAAGTACGTGATTGATTTATTGGCAGAAACAAGAAAGACTGGGTGTAAACCAATCTCTACTCCAATAGATCCAAACTATAAGTTGGGAGAAACTAGACGAAGGGTTAATGTGTATGTCCTATGTTCCATTAGAAAGACAATTAGCCGATGTTCTAACAAAGGGGCTGAACAATTCAAGTTTCCATGATCTTGTATCCAAGCTGGGAAGGGAAGACATCTATTCCTCAGCTTGATGGGGAGTGTCGAGATGTGTCTGAGATGGAAATAAGGTTGGGAGAATTAATTCTAATTCCCTCAATTAAAGGAATTAGAATTAAATGTTAATTCCTTAAATTGAGGGAATTAGAATTAATTTGTAATCCCTTAAATTAAGGGAATTAGTAAAATAGTTTCCTATTTTTTTTCTACTTGTAATCTCTTATATAATACCTTGTATTATCAATTCAAAGAAGTAAAATACAAAATTATTTCTCTGATTTCCCACAAGAACCTTCCTATTTGTTATTCACAACAAGAAAGACAAAGGCAGTGGTACCCAAGAGAAACCACCAACATATCATGGCTACCCAGATGAACACTAATTTGTTATTCACAACATCAAAGACAAAAGCAGCAGTACCCCAAAAAAACCACAACCAAATCATACATACACAGCAACATATGTAACAGGCAAGGGACAAAATTTCTTATCCTTGCTGTGAGGAGATCACGAGAACAGGAAGACGAGGACAAGGAGNTAACAGGCAAGGGACAAAATTTCTTACCCTTGCTGTGAGGAGATCACGAGAACAGGAAGACGAGGACAAGGAGAAGATGAGGAAGACAATCAGTAACCGACACCGACCGGAGAAGTGGGGAGGGGAGAAGATCGCGGGTTCTTTTTCACGGGATACTGGGTTAGGGCTTGGTAAAAGGGGCACAGGGGTAAAAGTTGCGTCGACGAAGCTAGGCCGAGGCATATACTAGCTTTCCGCTTTCGCTCCAAACAGCGGGAAGCTTCGGCGAGGCCGGCAAACCAAACGACAAAAAAAAAAACTGCAACAAAAANGACCCACTTCTTCTCTTCCTCTCTTCCACCGTCTCTCCTGCTTCTACCACTATCGGTGCCATGGCAGACTGGGTTGTTGGCCAAGTCATGGATAAGCTCATCAACGCTTGCTCTGATTACCTGCAAGATCACTACTTCAGATGGCAGACAGGCATGAAGGAGGAGCTNATAGCAAAGCCACCTACGTCCATCCTCCTGACCCACTTCTTCTCTTCCTCTCTTCCACCGTCTCTCCTGCTTGTACCACTATCGGTGCCATGGCAGACTGGGTTGTTGGCCCAGTCATGGATAAGCTCATCAACGCTTGCTCTGATTACCTGCAAGATCACTACTTCAGATGGCAGACAGGCATGAAGGAGGAGCTAGAAAGGCTGCAAGAGAACCACCCCAAGATCCAAGCTGTCATCTCTGCTTACACCCGAGCACAGATCAGAGATCGCAACCAGGCTCTCAACAGATGGATATGGCAGCTACGAGATGCCATCGATGAGGCGGATGATGTTCTTGATGACTTTGAGTACATGAAGCTTGAAGAACAACTGGAGCTGAACATGGAGGAAACAAAGGTGCATTCTTCATTCACCAGATTATTTTCGGAAGCTGCTCGCAAACTTCGCAGAGTCTGCGAACGAGCTCTCAAAAAGGATCCCAACTTGGAGAGACTAGAGGCAGTTGTGAAGAAACTTGATAAAGTTTCAGCTGAGGTCAGTACTTTCCTTCCTCTCATCGAAAACGTAAAGCAGGAGCAGCAGGAGCTGGAGCTTCAGCTGAGCAAAGATCGTGTAACAGGATGCTTGCCTANTATTTTAAACAGTTTAACAGACAGGGGCAGATTGGTCATTTTTACATTAACAGCTGGCTCACAATATTTTTCTTNTGTTTTGGATGACATTTGGGAGGAAGATATGAGCAAATGGGAGAATATACTCTCCCCTCTAGTTTACGGAAGTTTGGGAAGTAAAATTTTGTTGACTACACAGATGGATTCTGTTGCAGTGATGATTTCGAACGTGATGAGAAAGAAGAAAGAAACATTGAAATTAAATGGCTTGGAAGATAATGAGTGTTTGATGCTACTCAACACCCATGCATTTGCTGGTATAGAGAACCTTGGTGCTCATAAAAAATTAACAGACATTGCTAGTTTGATAGTTAAAAAGCTTTCCGGCTCTCCATTAGCAGCAAAGGTCATTGGAGGTGTTCTCAATTCTAACTTGAATGAGAGCTTTTGGAAGAACATTTCAAATAATACTGCTATTCTAAACGTAGAACCAGAACCGGGTTNCTCCATTAGCAGCAAAGGTCATTGGAGGTGTTCTCAATTCTAACTTGAATGAGAGCTTTTGGAAGAACATTTTAAATAATACTGCTATTCTAAACGTAGAACCAGAACCGGGTCGCAATGACATTTTGCCTATTTTAAGATTGAGTTTTACGCTCCTCCCACAACCTCTACAAAATTGTTTTACATTTTGTGGCATATTCCCACAAGATCATGAGTTTGATAGAGATGATTTAGTCCGAATGTGGATTGCATTGGGTTTCATTCAGGAATCTTCTATTGAAGGAGAGATTTGNAGATGATTTAGTCCGAATGTGGATTGCATTGGGTTTCATTCAGGAATCTTCTATTGAAGGAGAGATTTTGGAAGATATTGGGGGAAGGTATTTTGATGTTTTGGTCAGAAAATCTTTCTTTGAAGAGTTTCATTATAACACGACAATCACAAAGATGGATGACAAACTTCAGTATAAGATAATATATTATAAGATGCATGATTTATTACATGATTTGGCACAATCTATTTCTTTAGAGGAATGTTTTTTCTTTTAAATATCCTAAAACTATTCGACACTTATTTGTTAAAACTAAAAANTGAAGAGTTTCATTATAACACGACAATCACAAAGATGGATGACAAACTTCAGTATAAGATAATATATTATAAAATGCATGATTTATTACATGATTTGGCACAATCTATTTCTTTAGAGGAATGTTTCAGATTCGTGGGAGATAATGTTTTATCTTTTAAATATCCTAAAACTATTCGACACTTATTTGTTAAAACTAAAATTCCAGAAGTGTTGAGATTGATCAAAGATGTTAAAAACCTGCATTCACTTTTTTTTACCAATGAAGGACATGATCAATGTTTTACTGAAATACTCACTGAAATTTTTGAAGCATCGAGAAGGATTCGTTTGTTGTTCATAAGCTCTCCATCTCACGAAAATATGTCTGAGGCTATTAAAAATTTGAGACATCTTCGATATTTGAATCTTGATGTATGGCTCACTCAGATGCCAAGATCTCTAAGCAGTCTTTATCATTTGCAATTCATAATCTATAAAACGAAGGAGTATAAGGATTCTTGCTCTGATGATTTCTTGCCTGGCGATGTCAGTAATCTTTCTAATCTGCGTCATGTGGAATTGCCCCCAAATGCATTTTCTAGTGTACCTGGAATTGGGAAATTAAGGTCACTTCAAGAACTAAATGAGTTTAACGTTAAGAATGAGAATGGTTATAGAATTGGGGAGTTGGAACATACGAGCGAGTTGCGCAAATTAAAAATACATTTTCTGGAAAATGTGAAGGATGCTGGAGAGACTCACATTGCAAAATTATTTGAGAAGAGCAAACTCACAGATCTATTCTTGAATTGGGGCAATACTGTTGATGATGTGTGGGAATCACACAGGAGAGTTGGAAGCCTACGGAACATTATCAATTCTGAATTAGATCTGAATGTGCTTGAAAATCTTAAACCATACAAAAATCTAAAGAGTTTGTCAATATATTCAAACAAGGGTGTAAGCTCCACAAAATGGATGCACAATGCAGATTCGATCTCCAATCTGGAGTACATCAGTCTGAACGGGTGCTCGGAGTGGGAAACCCTTCCACCTTTTGGGCAGCTTCCCCACCTCAAGTCTGTGTACCTTTGTAACATGCCAAAAGTAAAGCAACTTCATACTAAATTCAGTGGGAATAACAGTATTTGTGTGTTTCCAGCGCTGGAGGTTCTACATATGGAGGGATTACAAGTATTGGAGGATTTGTTTGATGGAGCAGGAGCAGCAACAGATGACTGTTTCTTTCCTTGCTTAACGGAACTCTTCCTCGATAACTGCCCAAATCTGCAGGAGTTGCCCTATTTGCCTCCTAAGCTCAAGAAAATGCGGATACATAGCATTGGATGGAAAGCTTTGAACTTCAAGCAAGGCACTAGCAACTGTTGCAGCACTTCAAAATCTATTCCCCTTGAAACATTAGAGGTCCTTTCGTGTCCAAACATCACATCTCTTCTTTCTCTTGGTGGACTGCAACAAGTGGAGAGTGGCATTGAGAAATTCGAGCTTATTGTCAGTGAATTTGTTATAGATGACCCATCATTGTTGCCAATGGTAAGTATCGCCTCCTTGAAAGAGCTTACAATTTGTAATAATGATGTGCTGCAGTCTCTCCCATCCTCCTTGGAACGCCTCTCTTCACTTAACATTCTTGCTGTCATAAAAGTTACTCAGCTCCAGCAGCTTCTACACATCCCCGCCTCCCTGCAAGAATTATATCTTAAGTATCTGGAATCATTGCAGTGCCTGCCAACGTCTTTGTCGACCATCTCATCCCTCAACCTTCTATCGTTATATAGCATTCCACTCCTCAAATCATTGCCAGACCTCCCTTCCTCCCTGCATCTTCTGTATCTACAGAAGCTTAAAAACGTACAGTGCCTTCCATCTTCCTTGTCGGCCATCTCATCCCTCAAGCATCTAATTTTAGAAAGCATTCCAGTCCTCAAATCATTGCCAGACCTCCCTTCCTCCTTGCATTTTCTGTATCTACGTAAGCTTGAAAACCTACAGTGCCTTCCATCTTCTTTGTCGGCCATCTCATACCTCAAGCAGCTATGGTTAGCAAGAATTCCACTCCTCAAATCATTGCCAGACCTCCCCTCCTCCTTGGAATCACTGCATCTATATAGCCTTCATAACCTAGAGTGCCTGCCATTTTCTTTGTCCGCCATCTCATCCCTCAAGGATTTACGGTTATATAGCATTCCACTCCTCAAATCATTGCCAGACCTCCCTTCCTCTTTATATTCAATAATAGTAGAAAATTGTGATCCAGAGTTGATGAAGCGTTATGAAAAATTTTGAGGCGCTGATTGACAAAAGATTGCACACATTCTTTATGTCTGTATCCGGAATGATTTTATTTAAGAGTTGTTGTGTTTGTAATTAAATTATAAAATGATTGTTTTGCCGCTAATTTTGAATTTCAATTGTATTCAAAATATGATTTGTGATTTTGGATTAGAAATTACCGTAACTAACCTTAAAGATCTGATAAGCTCATCAGGTTCATTATCACAAAAAAAGTTTGATAATCTCCCCTGTATTAATTATTATAAATTCAGATCCAATATTTGAGTTAGTTATAAATGCAAATCTATTTCTTCTTAATTTTACTAATGAATTTCTGCTTTTGAAGCATCAAATATATTGTTGTCACAGTTCTGTTTTAAACTGCTTCGCTAAACAGTGGCAGAATGTTCATTTTTCCAGAAATAGCTGTCTCATAGTTGTTTTCACACAACTGCAACAAACAAACAGACAACTTCTCTTATATAACATTAAAGTTAAAATATTAATGATTTCCTCTTCTAAAATTTGAATATATATATATATATATATATATTTGTTTGGATGTAAATATATATATATATATATATATATATATATATTTGGAGCTTCTCATTTCATAAAACTTCTCTTAAACCAACTTGAGGAAAAATAGCGAGTAAAATTACTCTTGCCAAAGTTCATCCTAGCATTTACTTAAAAAAATACTATTATATTCCTTATTATTACTATATTTAAATATTATTTAGAGGGTTATGTTGGCATTTTAGTTTTCCAAAACATTGTAACATTTGGAGGCAAAACAGAAGCACATAAGATCCGACCGTTATGAAATTGTGAATAAATGAAGTGTGGTTGACACAACCTACGATGATGGCTAAAAACAAACAATAGCTTTGCGTTTTGTTGTTGTTCCATTGTAGAAAACGGAGCTCTGCCTCATTCTCAAACGGGCCCCTTCCAACACTAGTGCATATCATTTTTTGTCGAGTTTTGCTAGTAAGGGCTGAATTGAGAGCGATATGTTAAAAAATATGAATTGAGCGGTATGTATGTAGAGCTTTCAAAAACTAAATAAATTTACAAACAAATCAGCTTTAAGGGATGTGTGGCAGCATGCTTCAATAGGATTTAGTCACTAATTTAGTATAAACCCACCTAACATCAAAAATTTGAAATTTAAATCAAACTCTCCCTTAGATCAAATTTTTGCACGTTCGTTATCAAAACAATATCAGATTCATAATACTTATTACAGAAACAATTCTCCTCTGTATAAAGTGAGCAATTTGTCACCTCCCAAAAGAGATCTTTGAGGTGGTGGGCAGCCCAGGACTTAAATACTAATTTTTTGCCCTACACCTAGCCGATATGGGACTTTTTGTCCGTGACATTCTCCTTTACCCAATCGCGTGACACCCTCGTTACGGATCGGCTCCACCGAGGATCCCACTAGACTATAGAGAGCACACACATGGCAGACAGTAATCTGCTCTGATACCACTTGTCACCTCCCAAAAGAACTCTTAGGGGTGGTGGGCAGCCCAAGGCTTACATACTGCTTTTCGGCCCTACACCTAGCCGATGTGGGACTTTTTGTCCATGACATTCTCCTCCACCCAATCACGTGATGCCCTCATCACAAATCAGCTCCACTGAGAATCCCACTGGACCATGGAGAGTCCGCACACCTGGCAGACAGTAATCTGTTTTGATATCACTCGTCACCTCCCAAAAGAGCTCTTCGGTAAGCTGGGCAGCCTAGGACTTAAATACTGTTTTTCGGCCCAACAACTAGCCGAAGTGGGACTTTTTATCCATGACAAATTGCTTGTTGTATGAAGAAGATAACTCACCAACAACATGTCTATCAATTCTTAATGGCTTCTCTTGTCAGAAAGTTGAAATTGAAGCAATATTAAACTGGCGCAATAATAGTTGGTAACTTTTAACAAATTAAAACCATTCCTCGAAGTTATTTTATGTCCAATTTATGGAGATTAGCACATAAATAAGGCAAATGTTGCAAATTTGGGCAGTCAACGAGTTGTAGATTAGTCAAGCAAGGAAACAAATTTAATATCTTTTGATGCTGCCAGCAACATCAAACCAAACCTTTGGTACTTCTAAATTCATAATTTGTAGCCATCTTTCTTGTGACATCATATGAAAGCGTAAAGGTTTGATAAAGGGAAGCTGCTTAAAAGGTGGAAGAGTTTCCCACTCCAAATACTCCTCTAGTTTGATGTACACTAAATTGGAGATCACATGGGTATTGTCCATCCATAATGCAGATTTTGCATTCATATTAGACAATGTATATTAGGCATCTTAGAAAAAGCATTATGGGGTCAATATTAGACNGGACCATGGAGAGTCCGCACACCTGGCAGACAGTAATCTGTTTTGATATCACTCGTCACCTCCCAAAAGAGCTCTTCGGTAAGCTGGGCAGCCTAGGACTTAAATACTGTTTTTCGGCCCAACAACTAGCCGAAGTGGGACTTTTTATCCATGACAAATTGCTTGTTGTATGAAGAAGATAACTCACCAACAACATGTCTATCAATTCTTAATGGCTTCTCTTGTCAGAAAGTTGAAATTGAAGCAATATTAAACTGGCGCAATAATAGTTGGTAACTTTTAACAAATTAAAACCATTCCTCGAAGTTATTTTATGTCCAATTTATGGAGATTAGCACATAAATAAGGCAAATGTTGCAAATTTGGGCAGTCAACGAGTTGTAGATTAGTCAAGCAAGGAAACAAATTTAATATCTTTTGATGCTGCCAGCAACATCAAACCAAACCTTTGGTACTTCTAAATTCATAATTTGTAGCCATCTTTCTTTTGACATCATATGAAAGCGTAGAGGTTTGATAAAGGGAAGCTGCTTAAAAGGTGGAAGAGTTTCCCACTCCAAATACTCCTTTAGTTTGATGTACACTAAATTGGAGATCACATGGGTATTGTCCATCCATAACGCAGATTTTACATTCATATTAGACAATGTATATTAGGCATCTTAGAAAAAGCATTATGGGGGCAATATTAGACANTTAAATTATAAAATGATTGTTTTGCCGCTAATTTTGAATTTCAATTGTATTCAAAATATGATTTGTGATTTTGGATTAGAAATTACCGTAACTAACCTTAAAGATCTGATAAGCTCATCAGGTTCATTATCACAAAAAAAGTTTGATAATCTCCCCTGTATTAATTATTATAAATTCAGATCCAATATTTGAGTTAGTTATAAATGCAAATCTATTTCTTCTTAATTTTACTAATGAATTTCTGCTTTTGAAGCATCAAATATATTGTTGTCACAGTTCTGTTTTAAACTGCTTCGCTAAACAGTGGCAGAATGTTCATTTTTCCAGAAATAGCTGTCTCATAGTTGTTTTCACACAACTGCAACAAACAAACAGACAACTTCTCTTATATAACATTAAAGTTAAAATATTAATGATTTCCTCTTCTAAAATTTGAATATATATATATATATATATATATTTGTTTGGATGTAAATATATATATATATATATATATATATATATATTTGGAGCTTCTCATTTCATAAAACTTCTCTTAAACCAACTTGAGGAAAAATAGCGAGTAAAATTACTCTTGCCAAAGTTCATCCTAGCATTTACTTAAAAAAATACTATTATATTCCTTATTATTACTATATTTAAATATTATTTAGAGGGTTATGTTGGCATTTTAGTTTTCCAAAACATTGTAACATTTGGAGGCAAAACAGAAGCACATAAGATCCGACCGTTATGAAATTGTGAATAAATGAAGTGTGGTTGACACAACCTACGATGATGGCTAAAAACAAACAATAGCTTTGCGTTTTGTTGTTGTTCCATTGTAGAAAACGGAGCTCTGCCTCATTCTCAAACGGGCCCCTTCCAACACTAGTGCATATCATTTTTTGTCGAGTTTTGCTAGTAAGGGCTGAATTGAGAGCGATATGTTAAAAAATATGAATTGAGCGGTATGTATGTAGAGCTTTCAAAAACTAAATAAATTTACAAACAAATCAGCTTTAAGGGATGTGTGGCAGCATGCTTCAATAGGATTTAGTCACTAATTTAGTATAAACCCACCTAACATCAAAAATTTGAAATTTAAATCAAACTCTCCCTTAGATCAAATTTTTGCACGTTCGTTATCAAAACAATATCAGATTCATAATACTTATTACAGAAACAATTCTCCTCTGTATAAAGTGAGCAATTTGTCACCTCCCAAAAGAGATCTTTGAGGTGGTGGGCAGCCCAGGACTTAAATACTAATTTTTTGCCCTACACCTAGCCGATATGGGACTTTTTGTCCGTGACATTCTCCTTTACCCAATCGCGTGACACCCTCGTTACGGATCGGCTCCACCGAGGATCCCACTAGACTATAGAGAGCACACACATGGCAGACAGTAATCTGCTCTGATACCACTTGTCACCTCCCAAAAGAACTCTTAGGGGTGGTGGGCAGCCCAAGGCTTACATACTGCTTTTCGGCCCTACACCTAGCCGATGTGGGACTTTTTGTCCATGACATTCTCCTCCACCCAATCACGTGATGCCCTCATCACAAATCAGCTCCACTGAGAATCCCACTGGACCATGGAGAGTCCGCACACCTGGCAGACAGTAATCTGTTTTGATATCACTCGTCACCTCCCAAAAGAGCTCTTCGGTAAGCTGGGCAGCCTAGGACTTAAATACTGTTTTTCGGCCCAACAACTAGCCGAAGTGGGACTTTTTATCCATGACAAATTGCTTGTTGTATGAAGAAGATAACTCACCAACAACATGTCTATCAATTCTTAATGGCTTCTCTTGTCAGAAAGTTGAAATTGAAGCAATATTAAACTGGCGCAATAATAGTTGGTAACTTTTAACAAATTAAAACCATTCCTCGAAGTTATTTTATGTCCAATTTATGGAGATTAGCACATAAATAAGGCAAATGTTGCAAATTTGGGCAGTCAACGAGTTGTAGATTAGTCAAGCAAGGAAACAAATTTAATATCTTTTGATGCTGCCAGCAACATCAAACCAAACCTTTGGTACTTCTAAATTCATAATTTGTAGCCATCTTTCTTTTGACATCATATGAAAGCGTAGAGGTTTGATAAAGGGAAGCTGCTTAAAAGGTGGAAGAGTTTCCCACTCCAAATACTCCTTTAGTTTGATGTACACTAAATTGGAGATCACATGGGTATTGTCCATCCATAACGCAGATTTTACATTCATATTAGACAATGTATATTAGGCATCTTAGAAAAAGCATTATGGGGGCAATATTAGACAATGTAAGTTTGAAAGATTATTCGCTTATCATGGAGAAAATATATCAGAAACGCATTTATCCATATATATTTTTCATAGATTATAAATCGCAGGCGATAAATGTAGCTGACAGATCTCGGTAGCACACGAGTTTGAGAAAAATTATAATATC